>CACRXK020002639.1:0-41677 GCA_902702795.2 Paramuricea clavata
CAATTATAATAAATAGATGTTGATTGTTGATATATTGCCTTAAGTTAACTTTATTTTGCAGTGACCTTTATATTTTAATATTTTCAATGCAAGACTATTTTGTTTCGATCGCGACGGGTATTTTAACGTTTTGCCCTTACATGCACTTGTGGATTTCCGTATTTGTAACAAAACCGCTAAATTAATAACACCTGTCTATTACTATAATTCCCACCAAAATAATAAATCTGATTCGAAACACTGCAGGTGAGCCAAGTCCGCCTCTCCCTTCTTTCTTGCAAAAGACGTTCTAGAACTTTGTTTATTATGCACAGCAGGGAGATAGGTCTGTAGTTGATGGCTGGTTCAAGGGAGTCCTTTTTGTGTACTGAAGTTATATTGGCCATTTTCCATTCCGACGGTAAACGAGCTGTTTCTAGCGATCGGTTGAAGAGGGAGCAGAGGCTTGGCGCGATTTCATTGCTACAAGTTTTAAGGAGACGAGCAGGGATTTCGTCGGGCCCACTTGCTTTCGTGATGTCCAGAGCATTGAGATAATTTGTAACATCTTCGACTGTCACAGTGAGTTCGGATAACAGTACTTCGGGTGGAGGATAATCTAGTAAATTCCTATTGTCGATATCTTGTTGCGAAGAGGGAGGACGAAATACAGAAGAGAAATATGAATTGAACAGTTCTGCCTTACCAGCTGGTGTAGTTGCTGTTTTGTCATTATGTGTTATTTTCGAAGTTGACTTTCCATGGTGGTGTAAGATAGCCTTGTGGTAACTCCAAAATAATTTTGGATTGTCCTTGAAAGAACCTTCAATTTTCTTGAGATACTCGCGGTGCTTTGCCCTTATCAAATATTTCACTTTTTGACTTAGTTCGCGCAGGTTTTGTTTGCGGATATCAGATCTGTCCTTCCGAAATTTTCTCAAAGCATCGTATTTCTTTCTTATGAAATGGCGAACTTCTCCGTCAATCCAAGGCGGACATTTTTTGTCTTTGATGGTCCTTGTTGGAACAAATTTACCCACAGCGTCAAGAAACAATTTTTTCCATTTCAGCCAGCAATCATCGATACTGTCCGTTGACATAGTGAAGTCAGGTAGTATACGCAGAAGGGAACTGCGAAGTTCATCGAAGTTACCTCTATTAAAGTCGAACACTTTACGTGGCACTGGCTCGCATCGTTTAAATTTTAATTTAATTGAAAATTCAACAGCATGGTGATCAGTTGGCAAGACTAGTCCAGGAGTAAGAGTGGTAACATTTTCGACAATTTCTGGACAGTTAGATAAGAATAAGTCAAGCTTGTTTCCAGCGATGTGTGTAGAACCTTTAATAAATTGATGCAGAAAGTTATCCCCTACCACATCACACAAATTTTCTCCTGCCGCGTGTCCGCCTGTGTTAATTGGTGTAGGTTCGTCTATTGACCAAATCACTGAAGGAATGTTGAAATCACCAACCACTACTTGACGGCTTGATTCGATCGCGAGTACTCTGTAGAGAGGAATTCAGTTTGATCCTGGAGAACGGTAGAAAATGTACAATAATAATGGTTTACCATTAATGACAAGTTCAACCACCACCATTTCCGTTTTATCCCTTTCCAGGTCTGTACGTCCTGATACTTTGAATTCATTTTTAACAGCTACAAGTACTCCGCCACCAACCTCGTACCCAGGGCCTGCCCGCCCGATTTTTTAATATGGCCGCCAAAGCCGGCGAGGCCCTGGTAAACGCTGGTCACGTGTCAGGCAAATACTCCAAGATTCTTGGAGAATTAGCCTGCGAGCGAGCTGTATGGAAATAAAGACGGGAGCGACGAAAAGTTCACGAGTAGAACTTGAATTGCCGCTGATTATTTAATTCTTTTTAATATGTTACGTTTATATATTACGTCGAATGTACATCAATCTTCTTTTATATTGCATCATATAAATCGCCGAGGAGGCGATGTTTCGAATTTCGAAGCAGTGAAAATGGAGCCAACCTCGTACATACTATAATTTTGTGATAATTTCCATCAAGTAAAAGGTACATTATGAATTTGAAAATGTTTAGAAGTATTCCATGGTTACAAATTATTTAGCACATTCCCATTATTTGTTACACTGACTAGCTCTATGAAATATATATTTCGAAAGCTATTAAATATATTTTATACAGTATGTTAATATAGTTAGCTTAATTTGTACAATTGTACATTAAATATTGAGAAACACATGGCCAGACTATGGCCTATAATACTATACTCAGACTCTCAGTAAAGTTCTACTCTCACATGATTATTATTTTCAATATTGATTTATCGCTGCGAGAAACGTGTTTATACTTACAGAATTATTAAACTACAGTTTACTTTGTGTTTACGTTTACAGTAATGACCTGAACTTACTTAATTGAGCCATTCACTGTAATAATAGAGTGGCGCGGTTAACAAAGCTAAAATCTGATGAGCCTAACCTGCTAGGATATTTCAATAGTCAAACATCAGTTTCAGCACTCCAGCTGGTCAGGGATTTTTTAGGGAAAATGTTTAGCACCCCATTGTAAAACCTGCCCCCGAATCTCAAAATTTCATTATTTTGTTCCCTTACCCCTACAATCTACATTTATACGTACCCTTTGTGCCCTTGAGATCTTTAAAAAAAATGCCTAACTCTGCAATGTGGCGTGTAACCTTGTTGCCATAATTTTTGTCTGAAGGCTTCGATAAAATGAACAAGAAGAAATGATTTCTTCATCTATTGTTGACCCCCTACCTTTCACCAAATTTTAAAATTAAATTTACTGAATGATTTTGAAATTTTCTACATTATTGAAAAGAATTTACAAGAAATGGGGCAAAAAACAGTTGAATTAAGCAAAATGCAAGTAACAATGAACAAGACCGGGTCACTGGATGGTATTTCAGCACACTGGTGGACATGCAACATAATACCTGCAACCTGTGTCACATTTATATAGTTTTACACTGTACTGGAAAAATAATGTCAAGGAATTTGTAGAGATTCAGAATGCACACTTCATGGTTTATTCAATCACCAGCACGCATGAATCATTTTATGTTATAAATATTTTTTTTAAATTATTCTCACTTACTTTATAGATAAATATCAATTTTAAGTATCATAAATGAATATATAGTAGCTTTTGATTATACAAGTAACAAGTTATAATAATATATCAGCAAATAAAGACTGGTCTCTCTGAAATCCATATAGAAAGGTTCAAATTTGACTACCACTACTAATTTTTTGATCAAATTTCCACTACCACTACTTGATCTGGCAGTTGCATCCGATTGTTTGATTGGATAAATGAAACTTATCTGGTTAGTTAATGATAGCAGTAGTGGAAGTCAAATCTGATCTCTCTATTATTTTTTGAAGATTTGCTCTAGTCACTTCAATTCAGGGTTGCCCATGCAACATGGTTAGCACAGCTAGCTCTTCAAGTTGGAGGTCCAATTCTTATGATTCTGCAAATTAATTCTAGAAAACTGGCTTTGGTTTGGGCTAAGCAAAAATCATCACACTGTTTATCATGCTGATTTGGTTGTTTAACAGTTAAAGTCCAGGCTGCATGTTTTTGTCCTGCATATGGCAGATGGGACAGTCTGGTTTCCAAGTGTTTATGTGGGGAATTAATATTAATCCTGGCTTCTGATCATGAGTGAAGGTCTTGCCTGCTTTATGCGAGAGCAGCCTCTATGCGAGATTCCAATTGCTACACAGCATGATCTCAGGGATCTTCCTCTGAAACAATGCTTGTTTGCGATATCATCCAGCAAGTGCAAAAATGCACTACCACGGTCAAGGATCATTTGGCATGTTCATCGACTATGTTAACCCATTGAGTGGCGGCATGCACTGTCCACCTGACAAGTGAAATTGTCTGGCGTTAGACAGAGTAAACTAAAAAGTACGGTGCTGTCGGTGCATTGCCACTTAAAGAGTTAAAAACGTAAATACCACAGCACAACAACAGGTGAAAAATTTGTCTGAGCATGCGTGAGCAAAATGAGCCACCCAATTGCGTGGAATACACGCAACGCGTGTTTACAAAAAGGCACAATCGTGTAAATATTGCCAAATGTTTGTACAAAATAAATTACTGTTTTATGTTGAAAATGGACATGATCTAAATTAATCATACAGAATTTTTTAGTGACGTTCTATTTCAGTACCCTGCCATTGTCTCTGGTGGGCTGTCCGTGTGCATTCGATCTGAAACAGTTGCTACTTTGCTGTCGAAAAATTTCGAATGTTTACATGAAAATAGAGGCAAGTCATGCATTTTACAACCTCATAAACTGTATGAGCCCCTATTTTTACGCTTATACCTAAGATATCAAATAAAAATACATGAAACAGAGAACATTTTTAGAATGTTTTATCGTGAGGCCACGGCCAGTTTTTAAAATATCTTTATTTCTGTTCCGGTCATCACCAAAATTACACTAAAGCCGGGCTTGAATATACAACAAATTTTGAATCTCATCAAGTACAAAAATATTTAACGTGTAATCAAGATATGCTCATGAAATCGAAATTAATAGCTAAATTTTCAAACTAGACCCTTCTCGAAACGGCTTTCATGAAGGAAGTTCACATTTTGGCCTTTGATTCTTGGCAAAAATTTGACAACAACACGTGCGAAGCAACTGGGTCTCAAAGACTCAGCTAGAACATTGTGAGCCCCTATTTTCCTGACGATATGTTTGATAGCTACAAACACCTAAAAGTTTTTCTTTTCATTTACCTATATTTGAAATTGAGGCCACGGGCTATTTTTGAGAAAATACAGTTCAAAGTCAAGCTATTTTTACATATTTTCAAAATTTGTCAAATTTCGCGAGCTTGTATTTTGAACTTAGACAGCCGAAGTTACATTAAGAAACATAGGATGGAAAATTTGAGGCATATAAAGTTAATTTCAACTTACATTTCATTCTCATATCAGGTCTTTCTTCGTTTATTACGGTTTTAAACAAGCCACAGATCGACGTATACGGTATTTACTCCCATGGTCACGTCGCCATATTAACTTCTTCCAATCACTCGATTACAAAACAAATCATCCCAAACCAAAGAATTCATAGTCGACTTTTAAAAGAATAACCGTTAATTTGTAAATCGTTGAATGGAAAGCAAAAAATCGTCAGCTAAAACAGCTTCTTGCTAACTTTCTGCTTTGTTTTGAATGTAAATGCAATGAGCTTTGTTTCTGCCCGCGAATTTTTGGTCAGCGACGACAAATTTCCCACCTGTTCAGCACAACACTTGAATATTTATCATTTATAGACCTGGAGCGAGGGGGATTCGATTAAATATTACCCGAAGTGATGATATTTCCCGAGGGGCTTTGCCCCGAGGGAAATATCATCACTGAGGGTAATATTTCGCCGAATCCCCCGAGCGGAGGGTCTATAAATGATATATTATACCGAAAATTAAAAGCCTCCAAGTTGAGAATTAAAAACTTGACACATACCTTCGTGAATACGATGTTTTATTTTCGAATTAACGCAAGTATTCGTCGATTTTCTTTCGAATCACATATCGTTTGGAATATTAATGACAACATTTTTCAAAATTTGCTTCAAAATTTTGAAAAAGCACCAGGTTTTACGTTTAAAATTTGATTATTCATCACTCATCAATACTATTAATATTTTGTCGGCCATGTTTTTGTCATGCGTGTTGTCACGCGCGGTCTACACGAATAATGTTCCACCCCATGTTCCCCGGGGAACATGGGGTGGAACATTGTCAAAAGGAACGCAGGCTCGCTAATTGATGACGTAAGGCGTGATATCGCGATTAATTTCATGCTCACGTGGCACAAACTAAGCTTCTTGATTGGACAATTTGAATTTGAGGTATAATATTGTGCACTGTTCTATTTTATTTCAGGGTGTTTGATCAACTTCCTTCTCTGGCCTCGCCATTGCTCACCGATACCGTTACAGACCTCACAGAGAAACCTCCTGAGAGCACAACACTGACTTTTGCTTCAGGTACATGTACACCTTAAAGGCCCATTTCCACTCAAGAAAAATTTCCACGGACAGAAAATTTTTCGAAAATATCATTGTCAAAAGTTGAAAATTTTCAACCTCAATATTTTTTCCGATGGAAAATTTGTGTCGGCCAATCACATTTTACAAATTTTTCTTTCCGTGGAAAATTGTCTTGAGTGGAAATGGACCTTACGATTGACGTTTACGACTGATTGTAAACGGCAAATTTCAAATTAACTGTTAGCTGTCCGAAGTTAAGACAAATTATGCATCAAATTTGAAGCGTGAATTAGCTACTTAGCTGTCAAATACTTGTAAAACTTACCTTCAAATGTGATTTGGCTATAATTAAGTGTAAAGCACCCTTGCCTCTGTGTGGACACCAACTTGGTGTAAATCTACTGTACACTAGGAGCATAAACTAACACCTCCAAAGCTCAGCTACTTGGCACTCAGCTGCAAGTAAGGATAATTAGCACACTCCCCACTTACTCACCTAAGAACATTTGAAATGACATGGATTTTGAAGATACTCCTCTCAATCTATAGCTTTACGGCAAGGTGGTCAACAAGGTGCGTCTGTTGCCAAGGAAACAGTGACGTCAACTCAATTCGATCCAGGAACACCGGGTCCACCACTCACCCCAGCTCTTAAAGAAGTTCTAAGTCCAATTCAAGTGTTTTCACCGTCAAGACAAACAACACCAGGTACTAAAACACCATTGGTAGCGGTAAGAATACACTGTCAAGTAAAATGAGAGAGACAGTCAAAGAGAAATCTACTAGGATTTATAACTTTATTGTAAATTGGTGGGGGGAAACAATTGTGGTGTTCAAATAAAGTCTGATCACTTTCTGGAATTGTGTGGATGAGGAGTTGGGACATTGCTGACCAGGGTTCGATCCCCACGTGACAAACATTCTGCGTAAACAAAAGAGTGGGCCACTGTAATCCATATTAGTTATTCAAATTCACTCGAATAGTGCAAGTATTATTTCCACGACTGTAAGCGCAACAAACAATGCAATGATTTAAGGCTGGTTCAGGCATTCAGCCTTCAATATGTCTGGATATTTACATGTAAGATTGACGTTTCATTTGATTCTGCAGGGTCCATAGCACCTTCTGTTTCCAAAAAGTCTTCTGCAATGCGTGATCCTCGAACTGGTAAAGGTACGTTTAAAGTATCTTTATCTATACTGGATGGTTCTAAACTGTTCTCCCAAGAGATCCAATAAAAGTCATTCATTATTGGTCCATTGTTACCAGAAACCTGAACTAAACTATGTTCCTGTATTAATGTCGTATTGTGTTGTGTTTCAGCTGTGCAAGAACGCAATATGTATGCTATTGGTGTATGGAAAAGAGTGAAGGCGAAGCTGGATGGACGAGACATTGATCCGACTAAAAGAATGAGCGTTGAAGACCAGGTGAGTGTGAAAATCTTTACCCAGTGAACTCCATATGTATATCTGGAGCGAGAACACGAGTCCAAAAAATGGTGGAAATTGAAGAGCTATTGGACGTCAGTTCCAGTCCCTTTCTATAGTTTTTGTCTGCGCGGTTAACATGAAACTGGCAAGGAGTGTACCGAAATTTCTTATTTTGACATTGATTTAAAGAAAATGATTTTTATGAAGTGATAACTTGTTTAGCGATACGGTCCGTTAAAAAACTGGAATTAGCTTGGGGGGGGAGGGGGTATTAAAACTGTTTACGACCTTCAGAGCTATTGGACGTCAATGACCGTCATCTTGGCTTCACTTTTCTCATAGACCGAATGACTGAAGTTCTTGTTCCAGATATATAGAGCTCACTGCTTTTGCTTTGCAATGATAATATCACCACATGTGAAAAGGAAGCAAAGAGATTAGACGGTTCGGAAAACTGAACCTCCAATTGAGTTTTGAAAATATGATTGGAAACTCAAATACTCAATCAAACAGCAATTTGTAATAATGCCACGCTGCAGAAACTGAAACACGTCTTAAACCGATAACTTCGGGAGAAAAGCAAAGATCCTACAGGTAAATATTATATGATTGCTTTCGAAGACTTGCACTCTGTACCCGACTTGCACTCTGTACAAGCTAGGTCTGCGCCTGAGTACAGGCTAAAGTACAGCTGAACCCCCTACTTTATAGAAAATGCATGGATGGATTTTCTGTGGGAGTGCGCACTGAAAAAAAAATTTGCACTAAAATAAGACTAAAACAAGGATTTTGAACTGAATAAAACCAAAAATCTCAAAATTTCCTTGGTCTTCGCCCTTACCCCCAACCCATGCCCCCAGCCCCTTGCTGCTCACCTCTCTCCCCCAGATTTTCGGCACAGTCCAGAGCAAAATCGTCTATGACAAAATGCAAGTACAGATCTACATGAAGTATTTACGTCCTCTAAGGTCGAGCACATTATCGAGGAAGCGACGAGCAAAGACAATCTCTGCCTGATGTACGAGGGTTGGACACCGTGGGTGTAGTTGTATATAAACCCCAAGAGGCTTATGGGGTAGCCTGAAAGTATCTAACTAAAATCCTACGTCATCGCTCTCGTTACTATGGTAACTGTACGTGATACCACGCAGCTCCCGACAGCTGCACGATATAGAGAACTGGAATCTCGGATATAAACTAGAGAAGGCATAGATGTTCGATGAATAACAAGATTCTATCTGAAGAACGCTATAGTCTTAGTTTTGGAAAAGATTTTTGAAGGTTTTAAAGTGATTTAGACGTCGTCAACGCACTCGTGTCCAAGATGAACGACAGAAATATTTGGCGTTTTGGTCCATTGGGATTTTGCGTAATCCGCGTGAGATATTTATTGTAGTCTGGCGACTGAACGAGAGAGCTTGCCTGCATTAAGGTTGTCTGCCTATTTTCTGGCATTCTACCTTGAATAAATGGGTTAGGCGAGCTCTCGGGGTGTATTTTTGTTTATTTTTTTCTTCTATTTTTTTGAGAAAGGACCTCACGCAAGTTGGGCACGGCAGAAATATGATAAACTTTGGGGGGAGGGGAGGGGTGTAATTCGGTTTTGGTGGGAATTGAGAAAACACGACTAAATGAATTCAAGAGTGTCGATATATATCTGCAAGCAGTAACGACATTGGATAAACGAGGATAAAAAACAACATAGATCCAGGCTGTTTCATATCGGTGACAATGACTTGGCTATGATGGCCGCTGTACCAAATGGAAACTGCGCTTTTTGCCAGAGAATGTTGTCATATTGCCGTGCTCTTGCGTGATTGTCGTATTGGGATGACCACTTAACACCCGGGTCATGCAGTAACATTTTTTGAAGCCATAGCACTTGACTGTGGCGTGCGTAAAAAATCCTACGTCACACAAATAGGAGCTTCAGGTCTGACAACATGGTTACATGGCAAACTAACCGACACTCTAGGCGTTTTCCTGAATGTGAGGACAGACATTTATTGCACGATCTCAATCCTATATTTCTATTTTGCCCAGAGTGACGTCATATCATGAAGTAATTTCGTGACATCATATCATGACGTAATTTCGTGACGTCATATCATGACGTAATTTCGTGACGTCATGTTGTGCAATACAACAGAATTTCCCCCATTCAGAAAGCAGAATTTTGTTCACTCAGGTGCTTGCTGTCAAATCTTAGGCTTCTATTAGTAACAGATATAGCATACGGAATTGTTATGTACTGTATTACACCTGAATATATAACCCACTCTAGAATGTTTTGGCAAGCAGAAGTCAAGCGATTGAATGAATTAAAATTGGGTATATGAAAAAAAGGTTTACACTAGCACACTTCGCCCAAAATGAACATGCAGTACTTTATGTTTGCCAAAACGTCTATTAATATTTTAAGTATTCATTTTAAGTATTCGTCTTTGGATGTTGTCGTTAACATCTCGAAACACAAAATGCAAAAACACTGTTGCCGCAACGAATGATATAGTAACAGGTTAATTCAGATTAGGTTGTGTATTTCAGATTTAAATAGTTAAGGGTAAACTTGTTTCATTAGGGCAATTTTATATGTGAAAGTCTGAAAGAACAAAACATATTCTATATAGTGCAACATTTTGTTTCTGAGAACTTACAGCAGAGATATACAAGTTTCGACATTTGTACGAAAAAATAGTTTCAGCCATGCACTAAGACCAAAACATAACTCAAACAGCAAATCGAAAAACTAACGTTTTGTGTGAGTAAAACATAAATGAACTAGTTAGTCGTGTATAATACCTGCTGTTCCATACCAAATAAAGAACATGAACTCTGAGCAAGTTTGCCCTTGTTTTGCTTTTACACTATATTTTATATATATACAACGTGTGTGACGTATAATGTAAGTTTTAATTGCATTGATTGCTTTTGATGTAACGTTGTGTAGATTCATGTATAATGTATTTGTGTTTGGGTTCTATTACAACTAGTTTCTGTATACTGTAGTAATACCGTAAAAATATAACCACAATCATTTTATTTCATATATGTAAACACGCTAATGTATAAATAGTGTTACTGATGACTATAATATACTTGTATATTATTCGCTCTATATATCCAATAAATGTACTTTTTGTGTGTAATTTACGTTCTTGTTTTGCCAGCTACACGCGTAAAAACGCACAAGTTGTAACAAACCTGCAGCAGACAGGTAGCAATGCTGTTCCAACAACTTGTCAACAAGATGTGTTCGCACTGCTTGTTGACAAGTTGTCAACGGCTTGTTGATAATTTGCTACAAGGTTACTGAGCTCAACAGACTTGTTACAAATTGTTCCATCAACTTATTATCGTCCTGCAATTTAGGACAAGCAGTGCGAACACAACTTGTTGACGGCTTGTTGGCAGACTTGCTACAAGATGTGGGATTTTTACGTGTGTAACCTAAAACGTTTTTCAAAGATATGAATCAAGAAGGCGGACAATGAGCAAGTTTACGTTAAAATAAATGCCTGTGAAGGATATAAAAATATTCAAGAAAGCTACGGGTTGAAATGGATTGGACTAAACCCGAAAAATACAAGTAAAGCTTCGATGTTTCCAGCGAAGGGCCTTTATGGTCAATACGTAGGCTTGTCAGCCCGTTAGGAGTTTATAAAAATATTCTAATATTTAATAACGTTCATTAAAAGTTTTAAAACGCCAGTCTTTTTTTGCATATGTCTTTTACGAAGTCGATATATAGGAACCTTGGACAAAGCATTGTTCTTGATATTTTTATGGCTGTTTCGACCATATATTACAACCGCATAATTTGGAAAATCTACTTACCAAAAGTGCGCAAAAAATGGGCTGAAACGAGCTTGTATTAAAACTACCTTGGGAAAAGTATTTATTTAAATAAATCTGGTGACTCATCGGACAATAATGTCAATATAATATAATCAATCAAATTATTCAATGTGTTAATGAAATTATATTTTGAAATATATTGATTATTGTTAGGTTTTTAAATGAAGTTTATCATGAAGTATATGTCATTGTGACTCTACATTCTACTACTAGTAGTTTTAAATCCAATTATTTCATGACGGTCTCGTTTAGTGAAACTGCAAAGAGCCGAACCGTTTGGCTTTAGGTTTTCGCATTCTCTCCAAGTTTTCACTTAAGTATCGCCCCGAATATTCTCACAAATCACGCAATTCCGTTTTCGTGCGACGAACAGTAATCCACAATTTCTATGAAATAAAAAAAAATTATGGTACTAGAAACTGTTCCTCAATTACATTGTAAGAATGCATAGGTTCAGATTTTTGTATTTTTGTGCTAAATCTGCATGTGTATAAACATATAGTGTTCTAGCTGGTTTGTTTTACTTACTTTGTATAATTTCTTTATAGCATTTGGCAGCAGGCGAGTCTGGTACTTGTGTTAAAAATGATTTGCCCTCATCACAGCATTTTCCTAAACACGAGATGATTTCATATTCACAATCTTGTTTCTGTCATTATTTTGTTAACTGTTTTTGTTGGTACCATCTATCACATGAAAAATGTGGTATGGTATCCACATGGTACGTACTGTATAAAGTATGGTAATTAATTAAGGTAAGGTATCACATTGTGTGGCATACCTATCCTGGGATCTAATGGTAGTTTTCCTAAGAATGGTATCTCCATATCTGTAGCCAACTGTTCAGCACCACCAGTCGTAGCAGGGAATATCTGCGATGTATTCTGAGGGGGAAAAATTTGAGCTTATCACTCAAAAATTACCAAATGCATTTCCCATTTAAGTTATTTGAAAATGTGAATTCACTCAAAAGTCAAAAGGCATAAATGCCCAACACACATAAATTTACTAAAGCAAATACTGGTACCTTGCATTTTGGACAGACAAAACCACTCATGTTCTCTACTACTCCAATTATGGGAACTTTAACTTTTTTACAAAAATTTATTTCTTTTCGAACATCCAGCAATGAGACTTCCTAAAAGATTAAGTGTAGAAAACTGCTCAGAGGCAGAGCCGATTACAATATAGGCAGAGATGAAGCAAAGGCGAAAAACTGCAAGAATCATCAGGTATATTGTCCACTTTGTATTTTCAATCATCACCATTGTTGTCACCTTTACCATCATCAACACATCACAACTTCACCACCATCACAACAACCAACATCTTCACCAAAATCATTACCACCATCTACACTACCACCATGAACGTCACCATCACCATCGTTACCATTACCACCAGCATCGGTTCCACCATTATCATCACCATCATCTACACATACTTGCGGGGTAGTTATAACGACTGCTCCAGTTATACCGACAGTCTTCAAGTATTGTACGATTGATAAATGTTCATCCGAAGTTCCAGGAGGTGTGTCTACCAGCAGATAGTCTATAACACCCCAATCAACATCTCGTAGAAACTGCTTTATTAAACCTAAACACAAAGATAGATTTATGAAGGGCATGTAATTTCAAACCATTCACAGACACAACTGTAAACCATAATAACGGCTTATTGACCGAGTGTGAGATCTGTACTGAAATATCAGGTCAGCGTGAAATATCAGACTGAGGTTTTTTAGTATGGACCGAGCGACAAAGGAGCGAGGTCCATGCAAAAAACAGAGGTCTGATATTTCACAGTACAGACCGAACAAGCGAGGTCAATAATCGGTTTATTATATGGCTGAACTGAGTCTGTGAGCTAGCATATGCTTTTCACGCAAATTAAATCGGCTATCATCAGTTTCACTGGGTAACAATATACGGTAGGCATGCATGCTCAATCAAAAACAATTTGGTTGTTTGAAATTTTCATCTGTAAATTTTAATGACACACAATTGGAAAATTAAAAAGCAAAATTTTTTTCTGTTTGCAACGCAAAAATTTCCCGCCAGATAAATGACATCCGGGACACCGGTCCTGATACGGAAAATACGGACCACGGTCCGGATATGGGTTTTTACGGACCGCTTGTCAACCAATCAGAATAGAGAATTTTGAAAAGCCATATAATAATATAGGTTATTGTCTTACATGGGGTGGTGTGAATTGTTCCAGAAAAAAAAATCATTGCTTTGAATGAATGCCCTTTTTCATGGGGTTACAACATTGTTAATACAATTGTTAATACAATTGCATTCCATTCTTTATCTACTGTATTTGACTTAATATACCATTTTTCTTTGGTCCTCTCCAAATAACAGCATCATCTGGACTGCCCAAAAGAAATCCAACAGACATTACTGCAAGGTTATCTTCTACAAACTTACAAAATATGACCAGGTCATTAGCCTTGCATGTACAGTCAGGGTCAACAACATATTTTGTAGATTATGTTTAGTTTAATATTTTACTCTGTCTAACATCAGATGTTTTTATTTGTCAAGGCAAGATTGCTCTTTAATGGGTTAATATGTCATGAAACACTGGAGAAATATGCAAATGTGTACATACCACAGGGGACCAGCCTGAACCACTTTGATGAACCTGATTGGGAAAAAAGTAATTAACATCAGTACTTTACCTGTCAGCTTAATTAAATGTATGCCAGTAAAAAAGAAGTAAATAGGGGATATATAAATTAAGGTTTTATATAAAAGTCCAACCTGTTCACCATCCAAACCCATAACCCTAGGAATCGAGGGTCCACAAATATCAATGTCCAAAACACCAACCTAGAAACAGTAATCTAAATTTTATTTTTTCTGAAAATATTTTATTGAAATAAAACCCATTGAGCTGTAATTCAACCAAATGTGCCCTACTTAATTTATTATTTTACTGCATCAAACACCAGATTATTTTACTCTGTCTAATGCCAGATGATTTTACTCATCAAGGGGAGAGTCTTGCACTTTAAGTAATGGGTTAACCAAATGATGTACCAATGTGTCTTGTTAACCCATTAAACTGCAACAAATAATAAACACAGAGTCAAATAATAAAGTTATTTATTATTTGACTCTGTCTAACACCAGATATTTTACTGTGTTATGCAAGACAATCATCAGAGGAAAGTCTTGTGCTTTAACTATAATTCAGTATAAAAATTATACTTGTATATCTTCATTTTCAGCCAGGCCATGACCCAAGTGGGCAGTTAAGGTCGACTTTCCTACACCACCCTTTCCAGAGAGAATTAGTATTTTGTGTTTTACAGACGCAAGGCGTTTCTTGATCTCTGGAAGAGCTGGAATGATAAAAAGTCTTTGTGGGCTTACATAGCAATATGTTGGAGTCACTATGAATGGTGCACATGGTGTTGTATGGACTATAACACAATAGACTGTGGTATGGTATAATATAATATTGTGTAGTGGCATGGTACAGTTTGGTCAGTAATACTGAGTGCCTTATTTGTACTTAATTTCTCATGTACTTAATTTCTCGATTTTGTCATGGCAATAGTTCTTGAGACTTTATTTTCGTGATTTTAATAGGTGAAAATAGGGAAAAAAACATCAAATTTTGCAAAAGCTGCCGGTAACAAGACAAAATGCAAACTGTAGCTTAATACTACAGCACGAACAGGCAAATCGAGGCTGCTTTGGCATATTTTTAATGTTTTCAAATTAAGCCAAACCAATCACCAGCGGGTTATTTTGACTTGATACGGTAGGTACATTATATTATGGTAATTGGTAAAGTATGGTATAGTAAGGTAAGGTACAGCGTGGTATGTTACAGTATATATGGTAAGGTACAGTATGGTATCATGGTGCAGTATGGTGTGGTATATTACACTATGTCCATGGTACATCAAGGTACACCATAGTATAGTACGGTACCTGGATCGGGCCCACTGGCTTTCCCAGAAGCACAAAGCGTCTGATTAGGACAGCCTGCACAGGCACTACTTTTGCCAGCCCCTTCACTCTGAACACCCGGGCAATCTAATTGAACACAAAACAAAAATCAAGGGTACATAAAAAACATAGATGCAGATATTACAACCTTAAATCAAATACGACTCAAAAGTGCGAAAGAAATGGACGAAATTCACTAACTTTCGGGGACATTTTCATCGATAGTATTTATATCCGCCATGATATTAGTTGTCTTCCCCAGGCCCTTCACAAGTTCCCGCCAAATTGCGCGCTTTTAAAAGTTCCTAATTGAAATTACTGTACAATAAAATTTTTAGTAAGTATTCGACATTAATTCTTATTTTAAAGTAAAAATAGGTTGAATAATATTACATTTTAGTTAAGATAAAATCTCTATAAAGATTTTAAAATACAGCTGTAATGGTTGAAACAAAAACTACCTACAAAATTCAACAATTTTCGCTCACCTTTTTCATATAAACTCAAACTACTCAGTTGAATGCAAATAAGATTGTTCTGCTCTCCTAAGGTGCAAAACATTTTTACCATGTTTTTTGCTAATGATAAGGAAATAAATATTTAAAAATAACAAACAGCCCTTGATGCAATGCCTTGGTCATTTTGCCATTTTTAATGAGCTTAATTAGTATTCGGGCACGTCATCCATGCCATATTCCCATGTAAATATAGCCATATATTAATAATAGGAAGGATTTTTCACGCTCAAGATGAAAGAAGATACATAAAATTATTTTTATCCTAAATATTTGTTATAGGATGTCTATTAAGTCTAGCAATGGTTCAATCCGGCGACAAACAACTGAGCAATTTGATTTGGCTTGCAAGGTATTGTTCAATGTTTGACCTTTGTTGTATAATACTCGGCAGTTAGCTGCATGATTTTGGGGAAATTTTAAGAGCCTCATGCCAGCTCCTTTTTGTTTCATTTCCTTACAGTAAGCTTCTACCGTTTATCGTAGATTATATCTTTTACATTGCTTAGACAAGTATATTAACTGCTACAGTATCACAAACTAATAGACAATATAAAAAGCAACCATGCTGAATACTCCCAAAATAATATATTTTTAACATAGGCAGGTCAAATTGTTTTTGTTTAAATGTATTTTGTGCATATTATTATTCAAGAAGATGCATATTTTAAACTCCATTTATCTCCAAAAATCTTCCGTATTTCTTTGATTTAAAACGCCTTTAAAATGGCTGACAATGTACGTATCATTTGCAGCGTGAAATGTCACCTTTGTTGACATAAATAAAACGTTTAACAAACGGTTTCCAGAGGCTAATACGTTACTTATTAACATATTATATGGTCTGATAAATTTGGACAAACTTTTGGTCTAAATTGTTTATACATTTTCTTTAAAAAGCTTCCAGGAAGTCAAAATATTAAAGGTTTTGAGTATATTACCTTTTGATTCTATTTTTAGTGGCCCATTTAATTAAACAGCTGTATGTACATTTGTGGAAAAAGTGCTGTCTATTAGAAAACAGTTTATTTCTTAGGGTGAGATAGGGAATCAGGCTGATACCAAATATCGATAAAAGAAGTATCGATACTTTTGACACTTGGGAAAAGTATTGATAATTTTGTCATTTTCGATACCACTTGAGCCTGTGATATGTTTGGTCAACAGATATAAAATCACAGAAATGTATAGGGCTGAGCGATTTTTGCTCTGTATGCAATATTTCACAAAATAACGTAGAATAATAGAAGAATAGGGCTTATGATTGTATTTGTAAAAGGCAGAATTAATTAAGACTGACATGAGTTACGAATGATCACTTTTATTAAACTTGATGATGTCATCGCTGTTTTAGTGTTGTGAAGTCATCATTAATTAAAGTGAAGTATTGCAGAAGTGGATATATTCGGATGATTTCAAGTATCAATTTCCTGCCTTTCGCATAGAGTCCATATAAATTAACACAGCCCTAGGAGAAAGTCTACTTTTCATTAATTTCAATTGATATTCTGGCACTATTCTAGGTGATGCTTCTTGGTGATTCAGGGGTCGGCAAGACTTGTTTGTTGGTTCGATTCAAAGATGGTGCATTTCTTTCAGGAGCATTTATTTCCACTGTTGGAATTGACTACAGGGTACGACTAATGATAGCCAGATAAAGATTGAAAACCAGTTAAGCAGTGACCAGTTTGTCAGTTGATCCATTGGTTGATCAGTTGAGTTTAGTAGGTTTGTCCATCAGTCAGTCAGTGTGGTTTACTTGGTTGCATGAATGACAAGTTAGTTCTTGGTAAATTGGTGTGGTACTAAATTAGTTGTTAGTTGGTTAGTCAGTCAGACAGTTGGTCAGTCGGTTGGTTGGTCGGCGGTCATTTGGTTGGTTGGTCAGTTGTTCGGTATGTTGGTCAGTTGGTTGGTCGGTCAGTTGGTCGGTCGGTAGGTTGGTCAGTCGGTAGGTTGGTCGGTTGGTCAGTCGGTAGGTTGGTCGGTTGGTCAGTTGGTTAGTTGTAGGTTGGTCAGTCGGTCAGTCGGTAGGTTGGTCAGTCAGGCCCTAAAATATCGGTTGGTCACAGACATTGTCCGACCCATTCGTGAAATTGTCCGACGTAGAGAGGAAACCACCGGACATTCTGTCCGACCAAAATGAAACTGAGGTTTATTGTTTGTCCGACCTGAGTGTATTGGTGTCTGACCGAACTGTAGCTTTGTCCGACGTAAATCAAAATGTACCCTAGTCCATGACTAGAGGCTTGTATGTTAAATGGAAAATCAGAGTACTATTGTACAAAAGGTGAACTGGAAATGTTGTTTTAACATAGTCGAGCGCGGTGCGGTGAGCGAAATGGTGAAGTGGAAAACCGGGTTAAGTTGTCGAAGTCTTTTTTAATACTGCTGCATGTTCTGGCAAGCAAGTTAATTTTGACTTGGAAATAAGCATGAAAGAAACAAATTATTTAATATGTTTACAACATTTACTGTTATTCATTTGTGTCATTCGGACTTATTTCCGAGTCAAAACTGAACTGAAGGTCATCGGACATATGTCCGACCCAAACTCAACGTCACCGGACATTTTGTCAGACGGCCCTGTAAAAGATATTTTAAGGCCTGTCAGTTGGTCGGTCGGTAGGTTGGTCAGTTGGTCGGTCAGTAGGTTGGTCAGTTGGTTGGTCGATAGGTTGGTCAGTTGGTTGGTCGGTAGGTTGGTCAGTTGGTCAGTCGGTAGGTTGGTCAGCCGGTAGGTTGGTCAGTCGATAGGTTGGTCGGTTGGTCGATAGGTTGGTCAGTTGGTCGATAGGTTGGTCAGTTGGTCGGTTGGTCAGTTGGTCAGTCGGTCAGTTGGCGACCGGTTTGTCACTCAATCGGTCAGTTGTTCGGTCAGCCAGTTGGTTGGTCTGTTGTTTGGTTGGTTGGTTGGTCAGTCAGTTGGTAGTTGGTTCATTAGTCAGCCACTTGGTCAGTTAGTTGGTCGGTTGGTGGTAAGTCAGTCATTCAGTGGGTCAGGTATTTATGTTGCAATGGTCAGTGAGTCATTCAAGTGGTCATTATGTTTCTTTTTTCTCCAGAATAAAGTGGTTGAAATCGATCAAACTAAAGTGAAGTTGCAGGTATAGATTTTAAAATTTATGTAAGTCATTTGGATCCACAAAACAACATCTTAAGATTCAGTTTCTTTGTGATGTAGATATGGGATACTGCTGGTCAGGAACGCTTTCGAAGTGTCACACATGCGTATTATAGAGATTCACATGGTAATAAATTAAGATTGAGCCTTATTCACCATCTGATGAAACACTGGTTGGTATATTTCAATCAGAGCCATTCAGTTTGAAATTAACAGACTACTGTTTATTGCCCCAATGTCCTCGTTTTCATTTGACTGTTTCTTCATGTGGCTATTCCCTCATGTGGCTATTCCTGACATGTTTCATACACATTAGGGTTAAGCTAGGCTTATGATTGGGCTCAAGATCAAAGTGAAACACATTGATGCACAAAACATGGAGATATAACCTTGATGTTCTCTTGCTCATGCTAAAATAGGCAAACATTGAAGTGAGGCCATTGGAGCAACACTGCAATAAATTGTAAAGTCTATTGTTTTATTTATCTCTCCATTAGCCCTATTGTTACTCTATGATATAACAAGCAAGCAATCGTTTGATAATATAAGGGTGAGTAAATATGAACGTACATATAAAGCAAATGTTTGTCTGTGCATCATGTTTTGTTAAAGGACACATTTCAGCCCATTTAATTGAAAAAACTTACTAGGAAAATCAATTTTAAGCATAATTCAAGATCAGCAAACATAATGTTTTTAACATTTTGAAACATTTTTATTGTTAAAAACATTGAGTTTACTGATCCTGAATTATGCATAATTGATTTTCTGATTATCATAATTGATTGACTGTGCCGTAATTGTACTCATCAAGGGTGTGGATTAACTGTTGAGCCTTTATTGGTTAAAGTAAACCATTAAGCACCAGCGCTCTCCTCTTGGCAAGTAATATCGCTTGGTATTAGCTGTGGTATTAGACAGAGTGAAATAATAATGTAAGATCCATCAGGGCACATTGACACTTGAAGGGCTAATAGATAGCTTAAGATCTACGACGTCAGCTAGGACGTTAGGGCTAAGCAGAGGACTGGGACTAGGACGTCGTCCTAAATAAATAAACTTCCACTTAAGATTCACGACGTCGACATTTAAACTATAAATATGTACATCCTTTTGAAAATGAATTTAAAAGAGACGTGTGAATCCATTACAGTTTGTTATGCTCTTGTATCCACGACGGTAAAACTCTTGTTGTGAGGTTATCAACGTTTGGTGGAAGACGAGCAAATTGAGAGAGACACATGCACACTTCAAAAACTATTGCCAATTTACTTCCGCTTGCCGCCCTAAATATTTGACGTCGTAGATACTTGACCTAGTCCCAGTCCTCTGCTTAGCCCAGACGTCCTAGCTGACGTCGACGTCGTAGATCTTAAGCTATCTAATATCTTATTTGAACAGCTCATTTAGAGTATATCGAACACAGATCAATAGACATTTGTTAGGAAGACATGATGGCTATAATTGGTTAATATTTTAATACTGGGTGACTTTATTTCAAACAGTCTGTATTTAAAATATTCTAGGCATGGCTTTCTGAAATCAAGGATTATGCTCCAGAGAATGTTGTAGTTATGCTTTTAGGAAATAAGGTATGTATTAAGTTACAAAAAGGTTTTGTAGGTGGGAATTTCAAATGTGAGTTTTGCAACTCGATGCAACTCTATTCAAAATTTCAAAATGAAACTAAAACGTAAACTTCTTCAACAGCATTTCAATGCTTTCTCGTTTATTATATTTTACATAAAATCCAGGCAGATAAGTCGAACGAAAGAGTCGTCAAAAAGGAGGAGGGAGAACGGCTAGCACAGGTGAGTCAAATAAATTAATTTGAATCTTGTGATAATTCCTTGTTAATGTGTAATTTTGCTAATACAATGACATCAGGGGCGGATCTACCATGGGAGTGTACTGTTGGGTTAGTAACGTGCAGACTGCAGAGGAGTGTGGGCAGTAAAGGCCCTGTTACACGGTGCAATTTTTCATGCAACTTGTCTCGCAATGGCGTTGCGAGACAAGTTGCACGAGTCATTGCACCGTTTAACATGCCTTGCAATGGTCAAAATCTTTGCGACACAAGTTGCATGAAGCATTGCACAGAGTAGAAGTCGGTTCTACTTTTGGCAACGATTGCACTAATTATTTTTAGCATTGCAGCGTGTAACATGGCTTCGTGCAACTTGTCTCGCAATATTTTAATATAGCTTGGAGAGTTCCTATTGGCTCTCCCCAGTACACGCTTTACTTTAATTAAACTCTTTGCATGCCTCTGTCCCCTATCGTTGCGAGTTGCATGAAAATCATTGCAGCGTGTAACACCTCTTGCAATGCATTTATCAAAATCTTTTTTTAAACATTGCGAGACAAGTTGCATGAAAAATTGCACCGTGTAACAGGGCCTTAAGGCTCCCTCGTGCACCACGCCATGGAGAACCTACACCCCTCCTTGCAGATGAAGATAGTTCTGCTGCTGAATGACACTCTTTTTCTCTAGGAAAACAATGTTGCGTTCATGGAAACAAGTGCTAAAACTGGAATGAATGTTGACTTGGCTTTTATGGCTATTGCTAGGTAAACTAATTTTCAATCCATTTGATGTAAAAAAATATTTGTTAAGTATCTATCGATAATCTTTTCTGCCCATGTATGTCTGTTTGTCTCTTTCTGTCTGTGTTTGTGTGTAGGATAACTTAAACAAATAAGTATTAATACTGTGTGGTAATACTAATGGACATTTTTTAAGGACGAATTCGTGATTCCCCTTATTACGTTTTCGTAGCACTTTGCATTGTGGTTATAGTGGTATCACTGATATTCAAGATGGCTTATTTTTTGTCCTGACTCGTGCAAGAACTTTAAAAAAAGCTAGGGTCAGTTGCGCGATAGCCACAGCAAAATATTCGCGAAAACATTCAATATTTTCATTCGAGGCCGCTATCTTTATCAGTGATACCACTATAACCACAATGCAAAGCGCTACGAAAACGTAATATGGGGAATCACGAATAGACCTTTCCCCTTTTGAGTCAAATTTTGATCTAGACTAGCCTGGACAAAAATTTCATCACAGCTTGAAAGAGCATCACAAAATTAATAATATTCCGAAGTTTCGTTGCGAAATGTTGTAAAATGCGGATAATATAGCCTTGCGAAGTTTTTTAGAAGACCGTTTTGTTTCTTGAAGACCGTTTTTTAGTCATTTTGTATTACAAATGGGAAATTGATAATCAGTTCGATCATCTGATTATCAATTTCCCGTTTGTAATGCAAAATGACTGAAAAATGGCAAAATTCGCAAGGCTATATTATCCGCATTTTACAACATTTCGCAACGAAACTTCGGAATATTACTAATTTTGTGATGCTCTTTCAAGCTGTGATGAAATTTTTGTCCAGACTTGTCTAGATCAAAATTTCACTCAAAAGGGGAAAGGTCTATTGAGCAAGTTTCGGTTAAATTGAAAATCTCCGTGTGTCCTCTGCACACGCAAAAACGCACACGTTATAACAAACCTGCAGCAGACTTGTAGCAATGCTGTTCCAACAACTTGTCAACAGGATGTGTTCGCACTGCTCGCTCCCAGCTTGGTTGGCAAGTTGTCAACGGCTTGTTGACAAGGTTGCTACAAGGTTGTTGTGCTCAGCAGACTTGTTACAAGTTGTTCCAACAACTTGTTATCGTCCTGCAATTCAACAATTTGTCAACAAGTTGTGAGTGACAACCTTGTTGCAACTTGATAAAATAACAACATTGCTACAACTTATTGACAAGCTTGCTACAAGCCTGTTGCGAACACATCTTATTGACACGTGAGATTTTTACGTGTGTTGTTTGCCATCTGTAATTTCTAATTGATTTTAGAGAACTGACGTTTCAACATAAACAAGCGAATGATTCATCAAAGTTCGATATGAAGAAATACGTGAGCGATAAAAGAGAGGGGCAAGGATGTTGTTAATATTGTCGCTCATTGCAGTTTAAAACTCACTGGAGTGTACAAATAATATGTAGAAGGCCAAAAAACGGATCCGGACTCCAGTCTCCAGTCCGGAGTCCAAGTCTCACAGTCCAGATATTAGTATGTATCTTGCCTGGTTGAGGAAAAAATAACAGGACTCATAATACTGGACTCATGATTTTTGGACTGGAGACTGGAATCTGGATCCGCAATTGCAGACTGCACCGTAACTAGCTCTGTAGACACTGATTTAGTGTTAAATGTTAACACCATTTTTGTTTTATGAAATACCAAAGCTTTACCCAATAAGTATATTGTATACAAATATGTTTATGCGTGCAATGGTCAAAATCCTTTCATGAGGTGAAAGATGAAATTTTCCATTCCACCAGGCGATGGCCGAGTGAAAATATTTTTACTATTTCACGATTGAAAACATTATTTGTTTTTATGACACCAAAGTAAATCAATCGATCTCTCAATTCCATCGGCCTCGTTACGAAGATTTGGTTTACGTGAGCTACGATTAGGATACAATTAAGATTTTGACGGACGGATGGATCGAACGCATTCCATTGCACGCTCAAAATGGTAATTTTTTATTTCATATCATGTGATCATAATCAGCCGATTAAATTACCAGAATTTAATGAGGTGTTATATAAAAACAATTATACTTATTGGATGTAAGTAATACGATTGCTCAGTGTATTTGGTAGTTGAATCCCTACCAACGAAAGCTTATTAATATTTGGTGTTTCCCTAACACAAAAATGATGCCAACATTTACACTACGCACGTAAAAATCTCACAACTTGTCAACAGGATGTGTTCGCAACATGTTCGTGGCATGCTTGCCAACAAGTTGTAACAATGTTGTTATTTTATCAAGTTGGTACAAGATTGTCAGTCACAACTTGTTGACAAATTGTTGAACTGCAGGACGATAACAAGCTGTTGGAACAACTTGTAACAAAAGTCTGTTGACCTCAACAACCTTGTAGCAAGTTATCAACAAGCCGTTAACAACTTGTCAACAAGCTGGGGACAAGCAGTGCGAACACATCCTGTTGACAAGTTGTTGGAACAGGATTGCTACAAGTCTGCTGCAGGTTTGTTAAAACTTGTGCGTTTTTACGTGTGTAGGTCGATGTCTGCAGAGCCGCAGCGATTACACCATTTTGGTATTGTAGCCGAACACCCGGAAATTTAAAATGTGATCATCACGCACAGATCTAATGATCGAACTGCGACATGTTATCATGTGTTAATTAATACGTCAATGTGTTTTCTTTTTGCTTTTATAAAGATCCGGTTTCTAACTGTCAAATAACACCTTCATGGTTTGATTACGATAAAAATCACCAAATGCGATCTGATAGTTTGAATTCGCATTTTTCCACCTTTGGGATTTAGATGTTCTTCCAATTTTCGAACATTTGCCCAAATGTTTGTTGCCCATTTGGGAAACGTATGTCATTGCGAGTCCAGTCTGCAAGCTTCCCAGCCCGAGCGCAGGTAAAAGACCCTGGCTTGCGAGGTTGCAAGCTTCCAGTGTTGTTTGATGTAAAATTGCGGGTAAAATTTGTTTCACAATATGATACTTGTATACATGCGTTGCGCCATATTTACTCAAGGGTCTTCAATTTGGATCCCAAATGAGAATAATTTCACTGCTCAGACAATACTATAGCCCGGTTTAGATGCAATTTCCAAATGCGATTTTGAGCGGCATTTTTAAATCGGATTGTATGTGGCTATTTTTGATCGCAATGATACACGAAAGGTAGCATTCGATAGCAAAAAGCCTGGTCTTTATTGGTATGAAAAAAGAAAATGAGTAAACGTAATAATTAACACACGATAAACTGTCAAATTTTGATTACCTTCTTATTCACACCGTTTATCGGTTATATATGATCGTTAACAGATTAGGTTCATTGCGTCGTTGGTTCGAGGGATGGGAAATTATGAAACAAACAAATGTCCATTACGCAGGAAAAGATTTTAAATTTCCATTAATGGTTTTTGAATGGTTTCTCAAGATTTACCATGTATACTATCAATGTAAAAACCATTATTGGTTATTAAAGATTTTATTTCCCATTTGGTAAATTAGTAAAACCATGATGTTTAATATTTACCATTAATGGTATTTTCCTGGTAAATATTAAATATCATGGTTTTTACCTATTTACCATATAGATGGAAAATCTATAATAACCAACAATGGCAGGAGTTCAGTTTTTACATTCAAAAATCCATTAATGGAAATTTAATTTTTTTCTGTGCTTGTACTGTCACTCAAAGAAAACACATGGACGATTGTTCACGTATAATGGGATAATGGGGGGGGAAACACGGGACAACTGAGCGTTTGTTATAGTAATATTTATCAAACTTTGCAAATGCACTAAATCTCCTATAATTCACTGTATTTAAATTTAATAGATGTATATTTAATTGACATTCCAAATAAGTATTGATTGAGATGAATGGCTTTATGGCCAAGAATAAGCAATAAAAGTAGACTAGTGGGAAGGTATTCTGACTCAGAAACATTTATTATTGCCATTATTATGTGGCTTTCTATCACAGGATACCAGATGTTGACGAGGATCTAATTCACATTTACCAGATTTTTTGACCAGATCCCCCTGTCCCCACTGTGAAATTGAAAATTCCGGATCAGGTAGTTCATCTATGGGGTGATCGAAACGCAATGCTATACCTTCAATACACCTTTCCGGTAATTACGTCACGACTAACACTGTTTTCAACTTAGGATCACCTTAAATCGAAAGGATTTCAAGTTTTTTCTCATGGGCTATACACAGAGAAGCAGAACATCCTTCATCAACACATGCATGAAAAAGAATTCTTTATTTTGACCAATAAATGTGGAAATAAGCTTTAACACGAAAACGAGGCTATTTCCATATTTATTGGTCAAAATCCCCAAATTTTTTTCGCGCACGTGTTGAAGAAGGATGTTTTTTGTGCATAGCCCATAAGAAAAAAGCTTGAAATCTTTTTCATTTAAGGTGGTCCTAAGTTGAAAACAGTGTAGTTGTGACGTAATTATCGAATGGGTGTATTGGTTTGTTTAGTTATAGATACGCAGTATGATGTCATAAGTTGAAAAATGTCTCTACGAGCTGTTGGGGCGAGTCATGGATGTTCTTATACCACGTTATGAAGTCCTCTGAATATCCATAAATGTTCAGAATAAGGTAAAATAATATCTATTTGTTTTATATGGTACCAGAGCTTGAATTAGAACGGGAAAGCGGAAACACTCGCACAATGGCGGTCATTTCGTGGCAAATTTTGTGCCTATACTTTTTGTAGTATACGGTACTCTACTTTCTAGATATTCTTTTGTTACAATATAAATAAAATGAGGAACAAAATAAAAAATGTGGCTCTAAATTGTCGAGTTTAACAACAAAGTTTGCACAATGTTTGGAAAAATGATATGCAAAAAATTTACTATTTCTGAAAAAGCGATGTGCACATCGGCACACATCGTTAGCGCATTAAACTGCAAGACTCTGTTTCGGGACTTTGAAGCGCGATGGACTGAGATTGCTAAGTCGGACATTATCTATACAAAACAAACCACTTCACTGGTTCACTGGTGCCTCTGAAAGAGGTGTCGCATGTGCTTGGGTAAGCCTTAGAAATATCACTTCATTGAAATGACGTCATCCGTCAGTCTGTCCTCTAGCAGATCATGGCTCTCGAACCATGAAGTGGCAGATTCAACTCAGATTATTATATAGATTATAGAGAACTCCTGTTAAATTAAACTTGTGTGAGTAGATTTAAATACTTAAAGCACATTTTATCAACCTCCTGTGTTGTGGAAATTTCCTGAGATTTTCGGCATGGTGGAAACTGACGGGGCTCCCCTCCTTGGAAACAAAATGAGAAAGATGGAAATTTTGCATTTTTTATTTACTTTACTACAAACATGAAACATCTAAAATACAATGTATACATACTTTTTAAATTAATAGCATTATATATTTTAAGCGTTTTCACTTTGGGTAGAATACGTTGCATTCTTTTACAAGTGGTGTACATGATTACAGATGATTTCAAATTAATCACTGTTCATTGATTACTGTTTACTTATACTTACTTTATGTACACACATATTTCCTTTATATATTACTACGTAACAAGCTTGCTTGCTTGCAGCCCTTGAGGTATCCGTTTGAAGTCCTGGCTAATAATAATTTGGGTATGACCAATACTGTTTCGCTCTACTGAGGCTCCGGCTATTTATTTATTTATTTATTAAACTTTGCCAAAAACACACCAGAACAACAAATAGACATCTAGACAATAAACATGAACAAGAATGGCAGGGACACCACAACAGTGTAAACCAATTACTGTGGGCCCTGATAACCGATGAGCGAAGCGAGTATGCAAACAATGGAAGGTCGAAGCTTTAAGGGCGCTGTGAGTTGAGTGGTGGGCAAAGGCTTGCAAGCTTTGTCTATTAATTTGGTATATTGTCTGAGTGCAAGACCGGGCTAAAAATTTCAGCTTGTCTTGACTGCAAGTACCGGCGAATTACACACATCCTCTGGCGAATGGCTGTCAAATGTCTTCTTAGAGCTGGAGAAATTTGCCGTTCGCTGGCCTAAAGCAAGATGGGTGGAGCAGTTCCTTCCTTAATTGCTTATTTACCCTTATAAAGTCGACTTACTTTCACTATAGTCTATTCAGCGGAATTTCGTCATCTGCAGGCATCTTATTGCTCCAGAGGAGGTTGGACAGCAGGCCGCAAAGCATCATGGGTATTGAGCGCCTAATTCCGCGCGTGGCTTCATTGACTGTTGACTGTCGAGGAGTGAACATCTCTCTGACTAAACCAATATGGAAGCTTTCGAACGACAAGAGTGTCAGGCTGCGATACTTTGTGAAAAGAAACAGCATGTTATTGCTGTATTGTTGCGATCATCATTATGACTTGTGTTTTACTATATCAAGTTTACCTTTTTTAATTTAAATTGCATGGGACGTGCTGTCATTTTAGCTTTATAAATAATCCGCCTGAGAAAAGGAATTGTGTTTAATTTTATGTTCCCAATAGCGAGGCTCTTCTTTCTAAGTTGGATGGCGTTAAATCTCCGTGTATCATCAACGTGAAAACAAGCGCAGTATTTTAATAAGGTTGGTATACTACAATGCATTACAGTTATCGTGTTATTTTATAGTCAAATTTCCGCTTTGTTGTTTTTATTCTTGTACTGTAATTTTATAAATACACTGTACAAAATTATGGCGTCATACTTGTGTTTATAATGTCTCTAATTTGACCCTTTGTGTGTGTATATGTACTGTGTCGCATATGTACATGTTTTGAGTTAAACGAATTGTTTAATAACTTTTTGCTGAAGTATGATACCTGTTTGTATGGATAGATTTTTACATATATGTACACTGTGTATAGTTTATACATTGGTTCTCAGATGAGTCTGAAGGTATATTGTTATTCAGTTATTTGTATGTATTGTTTTATACATTTTGCTGAGTATGATGCCTGTTTGTATCTAGTTGTGGATGGTTGTGAGAATATAATTTTAGAGATTACATGTTTGCTAATTTTAGCGATGATAATGTATCAAATAATAATTTTCTTGTTATGATTTTGTAGAAAGAGATTTACTTGAGTGGTTGGTTGGTTGGTTGGTTGGTTGGTCTTGAGCCTGTTCAGGATGGATATGATAATGAAAGAGGTGATCAAGGTGATAGGGCAGAAAGTGATGACGTTTAAGTGAGAAGATGAAAGTGATGAGGAGGAAATCGCCCACGCTGTAGCATTCAAGTGCATCGGTGATGCTCGTGAAAAAAACTACCAACATCATTTGGAAAATTCAATTAAGACATAATATCCCACTCTTCGTGAACAAGATAAAACAGTGAATGTAAGAATATGGCCAGCACCATTGAATCCAAGGAACCCAAGTGCAATAGGCAATTCCAGCTTTTAGTTTATTTTATTAAAATTTTTCAGCATAATCAGCTATATGATACCTTACTTCCTGTTGCCCCCTGCACACATAAATTAAAAGCTGGAATTGCCTATTGGCTAGACTATGGAACTGGATGACAACATGTTGGTTATATTGCTTTTCAACTATGCAAGTATTTGCACCCACTAATTGCTGCAGATGTCGTGGATGTCTATTGTCTATGTTCAGTGTATCAAGTATAGTGTTGACTTTTTTAATTAAAAAGGGTGGATTTTTTAATTTTTTTTAAAGGAGGGGTGGAAACCTTTCAGGGGGGCAAGCAGCACCACTGAGTGAGCTTTTTACAGGGGTTTGGCATTAGGGTTAAAGACTTTTGAAGCGAAATTTTGGTGGGGTTAACCCCTCCTAACTCCCCCCCAGTAAATCCACCCATGATTTAATCCAAAAATTTTTATAATGAAACCTGGTGAGTGGAGACTCATTGGTGGTAGGAAAAAGCATGAGTGTATGTTGACAGATGTTTTTATATAATAAATAGCAATTAGCTATGTTTAGCAAGTTATTAGTGCATTTATTTCAATTGGCTAACTTTTTTGTTTTTTTCCAGCATTTTTAAACAAACCATATGTTATAAAATTATGATATAACTGGGTATATCTAATTAAAACAATCTGTCATGTACACTCATGCAATTAAGACTAAGTACATAAATAACAACCTCGTACCCAGGGGAGAAAAGACCCTGATAGATGCTGGTCACATGATCTGCTAAAATCTAGCAGATTTTTAATTAGCAATCCAAGATGAGGTCAATAAATATTTGATATTTGGAAGATTTTTATATGTTAATTTATAATTTGCATTTTGTATATGATTGTCATAAAGGAATTCAAGATAGTTAATTAGAAATCTGCTAGATTTTAGCAGATCACGTGACCAGCATCTACCAGGGTCTTTTCTCCCCAAGAGGAAAGACTCTGGGTACGTGGTCGCATAAATAACTGTAAAAATGTACTTTAGTAAATGAATAATTTATCCATACACTTGATCTACTTTGTGAGTATTTTTTCCAATTAAAATTGATGCAACAATAAAACAAGAAGATGTCTATTTATATATTTATTAAATTGATCTGAGATCCCAACAATAACATGCTACTTAGGGAGTGGTCATTATTTATGGGGGGGTGGTAAATGGGAGGGGGGGGCAAACAAAGTTTTACCCAAACAAAGTTTTAACACAGAGAAAGGGGGGGGGGGTAAAAAAGTTTTTGAACTTAAATACCATGTCTAGAGTTCTGGTTTCTATAATCACAAATAGCAAAAAAGAAGACTCTGAAAATGCCATTTCCAATGATCTAGAGACTCAAAATTTTCAAAATTTCCCTGCTCTGTGCCAACCATGGTAGTGCCTTGTGGGAGTGGTGCCCACTAAGTTTAACAAGCTTCCTACCCCCTGTGTGACCCAGCTGTGGTATTTACACAAACATACCATGCAAGTACACTTAACTGATCAGATTCGGTCTATCAAAGCACAATGTAACGCTGTATATCCAAAAATCTGTTTCAGAAAATGCTCACATTTCAGTCCTGGGAAAAAAATACAAAAATTTCCCCAGACCCCCCCCCCCCTACTAATACATACAATACCACACCAAACTTTTTGTCACCAACAACCATCTGTCATCTCTCCACACTCAGTATAGTATGGCAGACCTCTCAACTTTGCAGAGAAGTTAAGAGTGAGATTGGGGATGTGGATGACACCTTTGTAAAAGTCCGGGGGTCTGAAATGGCATTTTGTACATTATGAGAATTGGTGCTTTTTAATGAAATACATTGCTTCATAAGTCATAACGTCCTTTAAGACAAGGCACTTTAGTTATACAGTACAATAACTGTATTTCTGCGACATACAGTATTAATGAGCTTTAATTTGCCTTTGATAACTTGCATATAGAATTCTGCTCCGACTGATTCTGCCTTTTGTCCGCCGTATTTACATATGCGTACTATTTTGTATCCAAATTGCGGGCAAAATGTCGGGCCGTATATGCAGGAACATGAATAACACGCGATTATATATTCGATTTGCGATCCGAATAATGATTAATAATGTGCATTTAAGAATACAATATTATATTATTGAAAAAATACTATGAAACTGCTATATGCGTGAGATTTACTAAACGTGGTGTGAGAGCGTGAGAGTGAAGCGAATTGCTTGAGACTCACGCTGAATGCGTGAGATTTGAGAGGTCTGACTATGGTCCCTTTTTGTAGATGCCCACCCTCCAGACAAGTTCTTAAATAAGGCCCTGTGTTCAAATCATTTCACTGTATGAAGACGGACCATGGGTTAGGGTTATGGTAGGACAAATGTTGCATTGCAGTAGTAACACATAATATATATTTTTTAATCATATATGGTTGAATCATATTCACCAGGGTAAAACATCATGAGCTAGATTTAAACAGATTGTCCTAATATCTAACTTTACCTGCAATGCACGCCTGTTTCATTGCTGTTAATTTTTCAATCCACACTGGGGGGGGGCAGAAAAGTTTCTATTTTAAGAGGGGGGAGGCACAAAAAGTTTGCCTTCAGTCTGGAGAGGAGGGGTCAACGAAGTTATTAATCCTTATTTTCCCCATTTACCAACACCCCTCCCCATCAATAATGACCACTCCCCTAATTTGTTTATATTAATTATATATGATACATATGATAATACAATAAAAACTTGTTTTATTGCTTTAAAACAAGTGGAGCTCTCTGATGGTTTGAAATGGGCTGTTATGACACTGATTTGTCCATGCTGAGGATTCCGTAGCTCGATTTGACACAAAAACCCAGATATCTATGCAAAAACCCCAGGATCAGGCGATCAGCTCGTCTTGAAATACGTACACGATCCAGTCGCGTCGGCCAAAGACAACAAAACTTTGAAAATCGCTGAGATATAAATTCTACAAAAATATTAAAACAACTCCTAAGTCTTCTAAATAATATTTTAGCACTTTAACAAAAATTCATTGAAAATATCATCTTTGATGGCGTAAATTCTTTCCACGGTATTAGACGCCATTTTAGCGAACGTCGAGTTGATAGTAGTCATTTCAACGGTCAATATCTCGAAAACTGCCGGGGGATCACCGGGATCATTCCAGCAGATTTAAAGCTTATATATTTTTCTTGACGACTACCAAAAATGAAGAAAATCGAACCATGGGAATTCTAGATATTTCATTTTAAACATCGTAAACATATTTAGACTTGAGTCAACACGTTGCGGGGAGTCGACTAACTTCAAACATCAATATAACATTGAAAATAAAGTTTACCTCAGAGATTTTTGCAGACATCGCCAGATCTTTAGTAGTAGTACTACAACACTTGAGATTTTGCAAGAAAATTTTAATATTAATATTTTTTTCCGATTTATTTTCCGTCGAATGCAAATTTTTCTGTCCAAATTCTGCAGATAACACGATGGAAAATAGAGCGATCTCATTGGTCCAGAGCTCACGTGACAACTCGCTAATTAGCTGTCCAACCTCCTCTGTTATTGCTCGCTGGGAAATATTTTTTCTTGAGCAACTGATAATTTCTTCGTGTGAAGACAAACGCAATACCAATGTAGGCACCAGTAAGCAATGTTACAGTATACAACGCTATCTTTATGTCGAAATCAAAATCTACGATTCTAGATATGAAGAGAGGAAACCAATAACTTAAGGCTGTAGTGGTTGCCAGCTTGAGCAATATCACAAATTTATGACGCTTAACAATATTTGATTTCTGTGCAACGTTCCTGCTTGCCTTGAGTTTTTGGCGAATTCGATAAGCAGTGAAGATGAACATTCCAATAATGTACAACAAAAGACAACCTTGAATGCCATATATATCAACAGCAGCTGACCAATCGGGAGTAATTCGACCTTTGATACAATCTCCAGAGATCTGTTGATAAATCCTTGCATCATCTTCCTTCCCATCTCCATTCGCGAACACAATGCGTTCATAAAACTTTAAGCTTGACTGAACATCTTTCTTCAAAGATACAATAGGTTGATAAATTAATCCTTGCATCATCTTCCGTCATATCTCCCTTCCCAAGTACAGTGCTTTGACTAAACTTTGCCTGGTCATCTTCAAGTACAGTGTCAGTGCTTTGATTAAACCTCGACTCTGATTCCAGGACATCTCCCTTCAAGGAGGCAATACGGTGATAAATCCCTATATTATTTGCCATCGTCTTTCCATTCGCAATGCGTCGATAAAATCTTAAGCTCGATTGAACGTCGTTCTTCAAGAACATCTTCCTTTACTAGTACAATGTAAACAATTGTTATAATGATGGTAACTCCCCAGCTAAATAAACTACACTTCAAAAATCTGTTCCACTTCTTCAGTTCATCAGATTTCACTAGAGTATTGCCACAAAAGGTTTTTCTTAAGTGATAGATATTAACAGCAGCATTCATAATTATGCTATACGTCATAAACGTATTTGCTACAAACAGCCTAGCACACGGTATCTCAAACAGTTTACCTACATGAGAATACAGTGACAAAAATACTACAAGGTAAGTCTGCCACAACAGCAAGGCGAAGCTAAAACTCATTAAATTCAAACCAGGAAGTGTGCGCAGTTCTGGAAGCATGCAGTAAACTATCAACAACAATAGCAAAGAAATAATAGAAAGCGCTAAAGCACATAATGGTGCTATAATAATCTTAAAGTTTGCCATTACATAAATTGGTATTAAATTTTCTTTGCCGCATGCATAAGGTTTACCGTCTATCACCGCATAGTCATTTCTTTTGAAATATTGACCGTTATCTGCCGAATATACAGCAAACTGCTTTGTCGCAGCGTAGTATCTTGCATTTAATTTATAAGAACGATAACAGGATGCGGGTAATGACTTTTGCCACGAATTTCGCGTTCTCCAAATCGCCTGAACTCTTGAATCATTGGAACCACACATTTCAAGACTGTCGTGGCTTAATCGATATTCGCGATAATCGTATATCTTCTTGTTGTAAACCAGCGAAAATTTTTTATCAACGTTCTATTGTTCAGATAGATAGATAGATAGATTGTTTGTTTAATAAGATTAACACATAGCAGCCAAGAGGCTGAATTGCGTGCTAAATTTTACAAGAGAAATGATTAAATTAGTTATTCTATATTTACAGAAGTTTAAAATTACATTACAATTTATAATTCTATATTACAGAAGTTTAAAGTTACATTACAAATTAGCTATGAAACTAGTAAATTTCTAAAAAAATGTTAGCCAGTCTAAAACTGAATATCAGAATCGATTGTCAGTTAATATTATTGATATGCCTTGCAGATGAAGGGAAAAAACTGTTTCTAAATCTGTTCGTTTTGGTCTGAGGAACAACAAAAGACCTTGAGTGTCTAAGGTCGTAATTTGGAAAGTATCTAGATGGTACATGATTATGCATATTAGCTACTGGTGTTGTGGTGATTTCATTAAACAGTTTCTCGCATGCATCCACACGCCTGTCACTTAATGGTTTGATGCCCGATTTTTGTAAACAATCCGCATAACCTGTCAGTGGATAGATGATTGATAAAACACGCTTTTGAACCCGTTCCAGGGCATTAGATAAGTAGGAAGGAAGGGCGAAGTGGAAAACTGGACAGCTGAATTCCATGACTGGTCTGACGCAGGTAGTGTAAAAATTTATTATGTCAGCTTCAGGTACATGAGCACGTTTCAACTGAATAATAAAATAAATCCGTTTGTTCGCCTTCTTAACTATGTTAGTTATGTGTTGGTTCCATTTTAGATCTTTAGAAATTGTCAAACCTAGGATTCTTGCGTGCTTCACTGTCTCGATTTGGCCTGAGATGATCTTAAGGCGCGGAAATTCTTTCTCAGGTTTTGTAAAACTGATAACAAGTTCCTTGCACTTGGAGGCATTTAATTGCATCTTGTTTTCTACAGACCAATTTTGAACACAATCGACTGTATCTTGAATTTTACTGGGTGTGTTGATGTAAATGATTTCAGATACCGTAGCATCATCGATGTATTTCCATCGCTCATGATGTGGTGGGCGTAGGTCATTTATCATTAGGATGAATAACCAAGGTCCCAATTTGGTTCCTTGAGGGACACCGGAAGGAATGTCAATCCATTCAGACATACAGTCTCTTGCAAGTTTCACCCGTTGTTGCCTGTTCATCAGAAAGTCAATTACCCACCGCTTAATGAAATTTGGCATTGGCAATTGGATGATTTTCGTGGCTAAGATCTTATGATCAATCAAGTCGAAGGCTTTCTTATAGTCAAAAAGAACCACTCTTACAGCGTTTCCAGTTCCATCTGTGGCTTGAGTCCACGCATGAACCATAGAAATTAAGGCTTTTGTAGCAGATGATCGAGGGATGCCACCAAATTGAAAAGGATCAATTGACGACAACACTGCTGGAGCGATATAGTCACCGTACTTTACTTTGATCAAATCATCATTGCAGGACAATATGAGCTTTCTTGAACAAATTGCAAAATACCCCAAAATCACTCCGTAATTTTGCCTTGTAAAATTGTGATTGGTAGGTTTGAAGAAAATGGTAAAGTTTGTATCTAATGTGTAATTTTCGGAGTAAAAACCATCCACAGATACATTACAATGTTTGAAAGCTATCGTTATCTTTTCCGAAACAATGAAATTCCGCCATTTTTCTTTAATGAGACGGTCAGAAGAATTACAAACTTGTAGACCATCATCCGTTATTCTGTACTCATCATAAGAATACATTCGACCTTGGTACATCATTGAGAAGTTGTTCCATACTCTGTATTCATTTTCATACTTTATAGTAAACGTAAATTTGCCGCATTCGGTCACACATGTTTCAAGTTTACCTTCACACACAGCATAATCGTACTTTGTTATCAGCTGCTTTGTTGCAAAAATGCGAACTCTAAAATCCTTAAGCACAGTGTACTCCCATCGGTCGAACTCAATGTATATGATGGTTTTATTGCAACTTTTTTCGTGCATTCTCGCCTTTACCCAGTAATTACGCAGTTTCCAAATATTCCTTACGTAGTTTCCAGTGGAGTTACAAATCTTTATGCTATCATTCAGAACTCGATACTCAGTATAATTGTACACCTTGTTCTTATAGAGTATTGAAAAGTCAGTCCGAACTTTGTATTCATCATCGTATTTTATACTGATGATTGAATCGTTGCACATTAATATATCTTCCTGGGTATACTCTGTTGACATGGTTCTCAACTTTTCATCGCATATATAAAGTTGAGCGTCTTCTACCCCATATTCATTTCTTGTGAGATATTGACTCGTAGCTGCGAGATAGACAGTGAACTGCTTATTCACAGTGTAATACTCTTGGTAAGGCCAAAAGGTTCTAATGGGTTCATTGCAAGTTTTTAGATGTATTGTCTTCTTTGCCCATTTATTGCGTACTTTCCAAATATTCCCTACGTAGTTATCAGTAGAGTTACAAATCCTTATGCTATCATTCAGAACTCGATACTCAGTATAGTTGTACACCTTGTTCTTATAGGGTATTGAAAAGTCAGTCAGAACTTTGTATTCATCATCGTATTTTATATTGATGATTGAATCGTTGCACATTAATAGATATTCCTTGGTATACTCTGATGATGTGGGTCTGTAGTTTTCTTCGCATATTGTAAGTTTTCCGTCTTCCACCCAATAGTCATTTCTTGTCAAATAACCACCATCACCTCCGGAATAGACAGTGAACTGCTTATTCACAGTGTAATACTTTCGGTACAACCAACTGGTTCTGATGGGTTTATTGCAAGTTTTTTTATGCATTGTCGCCTTTCCCCAGTCATTACGTAGTTCCCAAATATTCCGTACGTATTTATCAGTGGAGTTACAAATCTTTATGCTATCATTCAGAACTCGATACTCAGTATAGTTGTACACCTTGTTTTTATAGAGTATTGAAAAGTCAGTCCGAACTTTGTATTCATCATCGTATTTTATATTGATGATTGAATCGTCGCACTTTAATAGATCTGCCTGGGTATACTCGGTTGATGCGGGTCTTAACTTTTCTTGGCATATATAAGGTTTACCGTCTTCCACCCCATAGCCATTTCTTGTGAAATATTGACTCGTAGCTACGAAATAGACCGTGCACTGCTTATTTACAGTGTAATACTCTCGGTACAACCAACAGCTACGAATGGGTTTATTGCAACTTTTCAAATGCATTGTCGCCTTTACCCAGTCATTACGTAGTTCCCAAATATTCCGTACGTATTTATCAGTGGAGTTACAAATCTTTATGGCATCATTCAGAACTCGATACTCAGTATAATCGTGCACCTTGTTCTTATAGAGTATTGAAAAGTCATTTCGAACTTTGTATTCATCATCGTATTTTATATTGATGATTGAATCGTTGCACATTAGTAGTATAGGAACTGGCGTGTCCAGACCACTAGTTTTTTTTCTAGACCACCAACTTTTTTTTCTAGACCACTAGTTTTTTATCTTTAGTAAAAAATCATTTATTTTTATTATATTAAAATTAATGGTTGGTCTATTTAATTGAAATGTGAAACTGCTATTCTTGTTTTTCATTTAACTTACCTCAAAGCTTCGGGATCACCTTACCAGTCCAGCTGAGACTCTAGTACGTTTATCCTACACTTTTCCAATATCGTCCAACCTTCCTATTCCAAAGCCTCTTCGACATCTTTTATTTCCTCCTTGAGGGTACACAAGGCAGGGGGCCCTTGTAGTCCGAATACACTGTTGGCGTCATCCTTTTTACCCTGTGTGGTCACCTCAACCTTAATATCATTGGATACAGAGAAATTTATATCACCAACCTTCCCATTTTTGTTAGACCTCCTACGACAGCCACAGATATTACCCAAACAGGAGAAGCATGAGCGCCACTTTGATATGATACTTTATGATACAACACATGTTATCCACCTGACCCTGAATACCGCAATGACCAGCAAAAAGACAAGTCCATACTCGAACCAGTTGGCATTGAGTGTTCTGGTTTAACTATAATACACCAAGCTAGAGTGTTATCTACCAACTCAACCTGGTTTCCTAAATAGAACATACTATTACCCTTGAAGACGTAGCAAGCTGTACTTCCACCGTTACTTGTGTAAGTTCCATTGAACCAGGTGTGTGATAGTCTTCTTAAGTCTATTGTTCTGAGAACGATTTCCTTCTTGACTTGTGTAAATTTTCCATTAGACTGCCTTTCCCATACAGTAGCCCACAGGATGAGTCCTAAGGGTATATTTAGAACAGTTGATAAAGTTGGGAAATCCGATTTAATAGTAATTGACTCAAGGTTGAGGTCTGTCATATTATTAATAGTATCTGTTCTCCATGAAGGTGGAATTTGATCTTGACAGTAAGCATAGTACCTTGTTGCTGCAACTGATACACCACGATAACCCCAGATCCATTCTGAATAGATATGGTGATTTTTCCTTACATATCTAACATCAGCCACTGCTTGTACAAGACCTGAGGAAGGTTTTAGGAAATTCTTTTCTACCCATTGCTTGTTAACTGCATCCTTATCATTTACCGGATCCTTTAGATCAAGAATACCACTTGAATCTCCCATATCCAAATCACCCTTTACCAGTCCACCTCTACTACTCATGAACTCATCTATTGCCCACTTTTTATTAACAGCTGAACCGTCAGTTGTAGGATTGCCTACCCTAGTTGACTCATAATCGTTAACATCAAGATCACTATCCAGAGTACCACCATTACGTTTCAGGAACTGTTTACAGCAGGAGTATATAGTATTAGCGGAAAGTGCACTGGTATCCCCAACCGACCCACCTTTGAGACCCGTAATACTATAACCCCCCATGTCAATATTACCTGTCATAGTAAAGCCGCTACTACTAATTGAACTCCCACTAACGTGATCGGTGACCCATTTTTTGGAAACAGCAGAATTATCAGTTGTAGGAGCACCTAATTTTATAATTTCATTATTACCCATGTCAAGGTCATCATTTAAGGCACGTCCGATTCTACTTTTACTAATCGTATCTTCTACCCATCGCTTGTTAGCAGCTGATGTGTCCGTTGTGGGGTCTCTAAGGTATAGAATCTGGTTTCCTCCCATTTTAAGGTTTCCAGTCATTGGACGGACACCATCGGTAGTCAGCATGCTGCTTGTATATGTAGTATAGTCAAGATTGTGTAATATATGTTAATCAGTTGTCCAAATTAGTCATTGTAATATATTCATAACAGTTTGTATAAATAGCATACGTATGTCAATAAAGTGCTGATTAAACTACCCAAGACTGAGTATATTATATTGGCGACGAAGGTAAAAAATTAAGGCGTAACATGGCTACGTACGGTCGAATAGATGAATACGACGAGAGTGAAGAATGGACACAGTATGTGGAGCGAATGGATCACTATTTCGAAGCGAATGATATCGAAGACAAAGATAAGAAACGCTCGATTTTCCTGAGTGTTATAGGTGCGAAAACCTATAAACTACTGCGAGGTTTAATACGGCCAGAGGTTCCGAACAAATTGTCATATGAAGAATTATCTGAAGCTATAAAAAACCATTATGTTCCGAAGCCATCAGTAATTGTACAACGTTATAAATTTAATACTCGGGTCAGAAGAAACGACGAATCAATCTCGACTTTTATGGCCGAACTTCGGGCATTGTCTGAACATTGTGAGTTCGGTAGTGCATTAGATGAAATGTTGAGAGATCGATTAGTCTGTGGTGTCAACGAAGATCGAATACAGAGACGTTTACTGGCTGAACCGACATTAGATTTAAAACGAGCTTTAGAAATTGCACACGGGATGGAAACAGCCGCTAAAGATGTTCGTGACTTGAAGGGAGAAATGCCAAATAAACACTCGATGAATAAATTACACGGCGGTAGACACAGCGACGAATACAAAGAATGTTATCGTTGTGGTGGTAAACACGACCATACAAAGTGCCGGTTTAAAACTGAAAAGTGCCATCAATGCGGTAAAATTGGACACATAGCGAAAGTGTGCCGAAGTTCTAAGAAGGTTTCAAGCGAGAAACGACTAAAGCAAGGGAAAAACTTTCGGGGGAAAAAAGGACGGGATTCGGAAATGAATAAAGTTGAACAGCATCAACGCGACGAAGAGCTAGCGTATAATTTATTCAGCTTCAAAGACAAAGAGAAAACACCGCCGTATCGCGAAAAAATGACAGTGAATGGTATTGATATCAACATGGAGATTGATACGGGAGCATCGTTCTCGGTGATTAATGAGAAAACATTGCAAGAAATTAGTCGCGGTAAAGGAAATCTCGACTTAAAACAAACTGAAATTTCCTTACGTACCTACACTGGTGAGAAAATATCTCCGAAGGGAATTACTGAAGTGGTGGTCGAATACAATAACCAAGTTAGTCGGTTACCATTATTGGTGCTGAAAGGCAATGGTCCTAATTTGATTGGTCGAAATTGGCTTGAAAACATTTGCTTAAATTGGACAAGCATCAAACGACTAGCCAAGCCTAACTTAGAAGAGGTTTTAAACAAGTACGACGACTTGTTTACAGACGAATTAGGCAAATTGAATGGCGTGACTGCCAAGATTTACGTCGACCCGTCAACGAAACCGATTTTTTGTAAAGCTCGGTCGGTACCATACACGATGAAACCTAAGATTGAAAAGGAACTCGAAAGGCTCGAAAGACAAGGAACAATTGAAACCGTACAGTATTCAGATTGGGCAACGCCAGTGGTACCAATCATGAAACCTGACGGAAGTGTTCGATTGTGTGGGGACTACAAAAGGACTGTGAACAAAGTTTCCCGCTTGGATCGGATGCCTACCCTTTACCTAAGATCGAAGAAGTTCACAATAAACTGGCAGGAGGGAAAACATTCACTGAGCTCGATTTAAGCCACGCTTACGAACAGATGGTCCTGGACGACGCCTCGAAGGACGTGGTAACGATAAACACGCATCGTGGTTTGTACCGGTACAACCGTCTGCCATATGGTGTATCATCTGCGCCTGGAATTTTCCAAAGAACGATGGAAAGTTTACTCAACGGAATTCCATACACTGGCATCCTTCTTGATAACATTTTGATTTCTGGACCGACGGATGAAGAACACCTTCAGAACCTGGAAGAAGTGATGAAGCGTCTTTCTGAAGCTGGGTTACGTCTAAAGAAGTCGAAGTGTCGTTTTATGCAACCTACCCTCGAGTGTTTGGGTTACCGTATCGACGAAACGGGTATTTATCCAGTTGAAGCCAAGGTGAAAGCAGTTCAAGAAGCACCTACACCTACCAATGTTACCGAGTTGAAAGCATACTTGGGATTGCTCAATTTCTATGGTAAATTTTTACCAAATCTGTCAACTGAGTTAGAGCCACTGTACCAGCTACTTCGTAAGAATCAGAGATGGAAATGAAACACAGAACAGATTCGTGCATTTGAACGATCTAAGACTTTGTTACAATCTGCAACAGTGTTAGTCCATTATGACCCAAACAAGAAATTAACCGTATCCTGTGATGCTTCACCCTATGGTGTTGGAGCGGTTTTATCTCATGAGATGCCAGATGGGAGTGAACGACCGATTACTTTTGCATCGCGAACATTGACATCTGCCGAAAAGAAGTATTCTCAGCTGGATAAAGAAGGATTGGCTATGGTATTTGCGGTCAAGAAATTCCACCAATTTCTATATGGCCGACATTACACTATTTACACTGATC
>CACRXK020002640.1:2629-27148 GCA_902702795.2 Paramuricea clavata
TCAAAATTACTTTGTTTTAGCTTTATTCGCTACAGCTTATAGAGTTAGCTACCTTTTTAAATGCGTCTGCCGGTTGAGAAACATAAAATAATAGTTAAAAATTGCCAATTAAAATACAATTATCAATGATGCCTTAAAATTGACGGCTTTGACGCTATATTTACAGCCATTTAAGCAAAACGTACTGAACTTCAGACATCATTTTCTCTTTAGCGTATCATCTAAAATCTCTTCATTTTAGCATTATTTTACAGATAAAGCACTAAACATACTTTTTAAGTTTGTTTGCCGATTGAGAAACGTATCGAAAAATAAAAATTTTGAATTTAGTCATAACCTCAAGTGGTATATTATACGCATTAGTTTTGAGCGCGTGTTACGTAACATACAAAAAAATCTCCTCTTAATGAGTTTGGGATTAAGGTCACGTAACTATTTATACTGTCGTATAGATTATTATCTATTTATAGATGAACTGCAAAAAATGCAGAATATCCGTACTAATTTGACGGACTGAACGACGTAAGATGGCGATCCGGGATTCGAGAAGTGAACTCGATGTTTCTAGATCAATGTTTTATGTTTGATTGTTATATAAATACGTGGATATTTCAGAATCAGGATTCGAGGAGAATGTTTGTTCATTGTCTGAAGGATTTAAGAAGTGTACGCGATCGTATACTTGTCTGAAATTGTCACTTTTACACATAATTAAAACTGTTAATACATGATTAAAAAAAGAACTCTTAAAATTATATGTTAAACTCTATTACCGATTTGTCATATCTTGATTGGTTCTCGAAATATTTAGACCGAAATTAATGAGCTGTCGGTATCCACCATCTTGGACAAATTCTTGACCTCATTAACTATGGTTTTGATGACGTCAGGAGTTGGGTTAACCATATAAAACTACTCTAAAATGACCGAGTAACAATCCAAAATTGTTTGAAATGTTTTAATCATTTCTAAGTTTCAGACAGCAACCAGAAACGATTATCGTGACCCCTCTTTTGACGTAACATGCATATCCTCAATAATCCAAGATGGCGAACAGCTCACTTTTTTCAGTCGAGATATTTTGAAAACTAAGAAAGATATGAACAATCTGTAATAGAGTTTAATATACAGTTTTAAGAGTCCTTTCAAATGAACTAAACTAATTTTTTATTGCCATTGTCCTTTAATTTAAATAATAAAACTAGTTTCATATTAATCTGACACTGCAATCGAGCAACGAAAAATTCGTTGGCTCGAGCGGGATTTGAAATCGCATATTCGGGTATCTAGACCGCCGCTCTACCTATTGAGCTATCGAGTTAAGTCGTCACGAAAATATTTCGTACACTTAAATTGGATAGGACTCGCTACCAATCCCTGTTGACTCGATAGCTCAATGGGTAGAGCGGCGGTTTAGATACCCGAAGATGCGAGTTCAAATCCCGCTCGAGCCAACGAATTTTTCGTTGCTCGATTGCAGTGTCAGATTAATATGAAACTAGTTTTTCGTATCTCTGAGGATGGTTCTGAAATTAAACAAAAAATAAAATAGATAACCTTATTATTCGTGTATGTACATCGTAATTTAGCTTAGCTATTGAATGTGTAAAAAGTCACAATTCTTATTATGTTTTGTTCCTCGATTATAGATACTAAGTCTGGAGAAGGTGGCAAGCTTTTACGAGATAAACAAATCGAAGAACGAAAAAAGAAAAACGCCGAACGGAAAGCGGCCGTCGAGGACAGACGGAAGCAAAAAGAACGCGAAGATCGTGCGAAACACGAAGCTCTGAGACATCTTTTAGATCATAAGCCCTCCTCCAAGACGACCGGTCGGAAATTACCCAACGTACCGAGCAATGGTACGACTTTCCCCCGTCGGGAAACGTCGGCGACGCGGAGGCTGTCTTCGAGTTCTAGCTCGAGCGAGGGGCACACGCCACCCGGATCGGGAAAAGGCACTCGGAATACGAGACGGAATTTAACCGGCCCTAGCTCGGCATCTACGTCTAGTTTGAACAGCTTCGGGAGCAATTTAGGCACTGGTAAGCCGAAAGGTAATTTAGGGGTATTGAAGAAGACGAGTGTTAGTACAAATAATTTGAACGAAGGTGGGTTAGGTCATAAGGCGGGGCAACGGGCGAAAGACAAAGGGACGGAGGTAGGGGCCTCTGCTCGGAGAAGCGTCGGCAGCTCGATACCGAAGGCACAGTCGATGGGCGCAATACACCAGGTCGGACATACCAAGACGTCCCGGCCGACCGCTGGTAAAAAGGCGAAGCCCAAGGCGAAACCGACACATCACGCTGGAACGAGTAACGAAGCTGAGGCCGGCAGGGCCCTGGCTGAACATCGCAAGAAAATGCGGGAAGAGGCCGAAAGGAAGGCATTGTTGGATAAGGAAAAGCAAGAGGAATTACGAAGACAACGAGAGGAAGAAGAGAAACGTTTGGCTGAGGAGAATGGTAGGTTTTTAATGGCGGCTACTCGAACCAATCGCTACAAAAATTGTTTTATACTTTCAATATCAAATGAGTACTTAGGATAGTGAAGATATACTATTCATTTTTAACGTTTTATATGTTTATGTGTATATGTTTATGCATAGCCTATCGAATGGAAGATGGCTGTGAAACTCAGAATAACAATATAACTCATTATCTATGTTAGTCAACGTTTATTCATAAATCTGGTCCTTCACCGCCACGTGCGTATTGTATTTTTGCCCAACTAACCAATAGCAATGTCTTAGGAAAGTTACCTATCCGTGACTCGAACAATAGGGTAAATTGGAAATTACTTATTGGTGGATTTGGCAAAAATACAATACACATGTGACGGTGAAGGACCAAATTTATGAATAAACGTAGACTAACATAGATAATGAGTTATATTGTTATTCTAATGAGTTTCACAGCCATCTTTCCTTCAAAAGGCTATGTTTTATGCGTGTCATTTATCTCTTTCAAAAACTCATTAATAATTCACGAGGAAAACACAAAGAAAAATCATAAGCGTGTCGTATCTTTATATGTGATAGAGATTTCCCTTGATTTACAGTACATAAACTTTAACTTTGATTTTCTCGACCTACACAACGTATTTTTTGAAAATTACTTCGCCAATAAACTTACTATAGATCGATCGTTTTTGAAGCAATTTAAAACATTCTCAGCCTGTTTTATCAGACCTAAAGTTACTCGGCTTCGTTTCGTACCTTTATATCTGATAAAACAATGCTGCTCATGTTTTAAATAGTACTTCAATATGTATCATTTGTAAATTTTACACATTCCAGCCATTGTAGGCTGCGATGTAAAATTCTATTAAACTATCTGTCTGTAGATGCTTGTGATGTTACTCTGAGTGTATATCCACACCGGGCAGGCTTGAAAAAATATGCCTGGCCACGGTGGGAATCGAACCGACGACCTTTGGAATACTAGCCCAATGCTATTCGAATCCAATTTCGATTCCCACCGTGGCCAGGCATATTTTTCAAGCCTGCCCGGTGTGGATATACACTCAGAGTAACATCACAAGCATCTTATTCACCTGAGTACATTACACCAACACAGCAAATATCTGTCTGTATTTATTTTAGCGAAAGAAATGGCTAGACAAGCAGAGCTTGCCGTACAACTTCAAAAACAACAGGACGAACGCGCCAAACTGCTTCGAGAAGAGCGCGAGAAAGAGGCCGAAGTCGAAGCGGAGAAATTAGCGGAAGAATTAAAACACAAAGAGGAAATGGAAGTTTTAAAACGACAAGAAATGGAACGAAGGGCTGCAGAAGCCGAACGGCGTGAGAAAGAAGAGGAGGAAAGATTGCAAAGGGAAGAAATAGAACGACAAGAAAGACGAAAGGTATAATGGCACGATTATGACCCAGGGGACGGATCTAGGCTCATCTGCAAGAAGGGGTGCAGGTTTTCCATGGGGTGGTGCATGAGGGAGCCTTACTGCCCACTCTCCTCTGCAGTCTGCAACGCTACTATCCCAACATTACCTTTATTTGAGATGGCCAAATCTGCATGTTCGCCGTTCTGTTACTTTTTACATTATCTTTTGTTTATAAAGTTTATATCGGCTTTTTATCACGTACGCGTGATTGGACAGTTGCTGTAGCACAGTACGGTAAATTTGCTTGTTAAAGTACAGTATATTTGAAAATATCGCTGTATAACAACCTCGACATGTTTACGCATTTATATTCTTGGGTTTCACTATGGCATTATGCAGTGAATCTGACGGGGGTCAACCTCAAATGTATTGATGCCTATGCTGTACTGGAGTGAGAAAATGATACGAACTTCCATGTATTTGCTACCAAACACAAGGCTAATACATAAACGAACAATCGACTCAGTCTGATAACTGTGTTTTGTTTTAGAGTTGACCCTCCGTCACTGTTGTGACGTTATATGAAACCCAAGAATACCATAATATTGAACTAAAACATTCTGAGTATCTTCTCGTGAGCTCACAAATCAATGCGTGTAACTACTGTAATGAATTTAAAGTTTGTTCGTTCACTGCAACCAGGTATATCAATCATGTTTCGCTCGCTACTCTGGTTTGAATAAATGATTACAAAGCCCAGTCGAATTGTAATCAAGACCCAACGTTTCGACACTCCAGTCTAGTGTCTTCATCAGGGGTGATCTAAAATTGCAATCGTGGCTTCTTAAGGTCCAGTAAGGATCATCTCTTATCGATCCAGCAATGCATGGTTGCACGCATATATAATAAACCAAACACTATTCCAGAACACCGTGTGCACTCCAGAACAGTGTTCCAAGTGTTCTAGAACATCAGTAAATGGAGCAGCCTCTTAGACTGTACATGCTGACGCGTTTGCTAAATAATAATTATTGTTGCGTAAAATTTCAGAGAGTTGAAATGATTATGAGCAGGACAAGAATGACATCGACTGTGAACAGTAATATGACGAAAGCTGAAAGTTATTCATCTTTAGAGGTATTTTGAACCGATTTACACCCCAAACGTTTCGTTAACTTTACTTTATGCTAAGTAAATATTAGTCCCTAGAGGTCCAGTAAGGATCATCTCTTATTGATCCAGTGTTACTACAGGAGGAAACCTAAACTAAACTAACTTTATTTATACTGAATAGCTCTATCAGTTCTAAACTGTTCTCCCTAGAGGAATCCTCTCTTATTGATCCAGTGTTACTACAGTAGGAAACCTAATCTAAACATTATTTATACTGGATAGCTCTATCAGTTCCAAACTGGTCTCCCTAGAGGTCTAGTAAGGATCATTTAATTCTTATTGATCCGTGCAGTGTTACTACAGAAGGAAACCTAATCTATTCTTACTTTATGTATACTGGATAGCTCTGTCAGTTATAAACTGTGCTAAAATACCTTGCCCATTACAATATAAGCACATTGGGATTTTTTTCTCTGTTAGGACCTCTCCACGAAATTATCAGATGAATGTCATTCAAGTACAGTATCAGAAATCTTACAAAAAGTCAAGGAAAAATCGCGGGCCAGTCCTAGCCCGGAGAAAGACATTGATCTACAAAAGGAGAACCAACAATTGCTTGAAAATTTAGGAAAAGATTCATTGGATGGTAAAAATGAAATCTCAAATGACGTGCTTCGGCCAATCGACAATTCTAGTAAGTTAGAATTGAATTAGAATTCTTAGAGCGCTGCAGCGAAATCGCGGGGCGTTGATTTGATTCAGGCCAGAGGACCTATATAGTTGCATTCTCTAGTAAATTTATAAAATTTAGTAGACGTAGTAAATTTCCATCTACCAAAATCTCTACAATTCTACAGATGGGGCTTCGGTGGCGAAGTAGTTAGCGCACTTGCCTTTCACCTCTAAGGTCGCAGGTTCGAATCTCAATGAGGACTTCTCATTGTGACTGGAACGCAGTCCTAATGTGAAAAGAGTAAGTCAACGCTCTGCCGAAAGTCGTGGGTTTTCTCCGGGCACTCCGTGTTTCCTCCCACAGGGAAAGTTGACAGGGTGGGTTAGGCACATAAGGTCTGGAGGCAGATCATTAATGAGGTATGGACTAATAGCGGCTGCTCAAGCGCCATTTGTAAGCTCAAAGTCTACCTCGGTCTGCTTCACGTCAGTCCGTTTGATCTATCTAATCATTATGTAAAACTTCTGCAATTCAGTGTATGCTGCCATGGAAGTTCAAATATACTATCTACCTTAAAATATCGGTCAGAGAAACGTCTGACAAAATGCTCGATTACTTAATTCGAGTTTCGGTCGAACATTTGTATTGTAATATCCGATGACTTTGAGTTCAGTTTGGCTTGGAAATAAATATGAATACAGACGCAAATTAATATCAGTACAATTTGGAAAAGTCTCTTGAATCTTGGCAATGAATTTCCGAACGCCGCGGTGAAAATCCCGCACTTGATTAAACATTTCCAGTTCACTTTTTATACATTACTCTGATTGTCCATTTAACATACGAGCCTCTAGTCCTGGACTAGAGTACATTTTGATTTACATCGGATAAAGTTACAGTTAGGTCGGACACCGATTCACTCGGGTCGGACAAACAATAAACTTAAGTTTTATTTAAGTCCAGTGGTTTCCTCTCGGCGTCGGACAATTTTACGAATGGGTTTGGACAATGTTTGCGTCCGGACCGATATTTTAGTGGCTGATTCTAGTAAGTTTGCTTTAGTACTTATATTTAAACTCTGTTATATATGTACTGATTTTGGACTCTAAATTATCTTCATATTAAACATCAGATTTTAATTTTCGATATGGTTTATCAAATCAAAGTATACCACTCTTCCCATTAAGAAATGTTTTTGTCGTTGATTTTAAGAGAACACGGAATTGATGTCGACCACAAGAACATAGGCCAGAAAATATGCGATGAGGACACTGGTCATATTCTGAGGTGTACTTCGAGGGATATTCGAAATAATTTAGGGAACACTTATAGTACTTCGACGGATATTGACTGTACTTCGAGGGACACGTATGGTACTTCAAGGGATTCTCGCAGTACTCCTGGAGATATTGATGGTACTTCAAGGAACATTAATGGTACTTTGAGGGGTAATGATGGTTCTTCAATGAAAACATATATCACTTTGAGGGATACTTGTAGTGATACTTCAAGGGACACTGGTGGTACCTTGAGGGATCATGTTAGTACTTCAAGGGATATTGGTGGTACTTCAAGTGATATTAATGGTTCTCAGAGGGATACTGGTGATTCATTGCATGGGAACATTAATGGTTTCGAGGGATCAAAACATGATGCAGAATTATGGGCGAATGTAGAACATCTCTTGATATCGAGGGAAAATGAGGTGAAAAATGATTTAGAAACAAATGGTGTCTTTGGGGAAGATCTCGTCGAGGACGAAGACGGCGAGGAAGGTCAGTTATGGAAAGTTGTCGAAGGAAAACGACACATTTCCGACGTTATTTAATAAAATAAATACATCGACAAAAATACATGGGTATCATTTTCAGCGCCGTTTCGAATTAAGGATGAATTATGGTAAATTATATGTCTGTATTCATAAAAAAATATTTTCTTTTCGAGATTAACTTAGTAAGAGGCCGAATATCTGTATAAATTGCAGTTGAATGATAACATGTCGCTGAGGAAACATTAAATATATGCATGTCAAAGTATTGAACTGTTGAATTATCATTTCCGTTTCACATAGGGCCGTTCTGGTCAAATTGTTGAATGAAACACAAAACGTTTGGACGTCTCCGACCTATCTGACCGGAAAATTTAGATAAAATTAGAATGAGGTCCATTTTCGCTAGATATTTGAGAAACATAGAACAGATCTTTCCATTGATACAGAGATAAAAATTCGGGCTGACCGGTCAGGCCATTAAATGGAAAGCGCCCTTATAGCCAGAATAGAATTGTCATTAAATCATTTTTGTAGTAGCATATTGTGTCTTTTGTGTGAAGCTACATTTAACGTCATGAGACACGTTGCGCGCGTTATTCGCAAAAGTTGAAATTGTGGCCTGTGTTTCAACAACCAATTTCGCTCAGATTTTGACCAGTACAATGAATGTTGAATCAAATTCGTTTATTTTGCAGACGAAGGAAAAACGAAAACTTTTATCAAGATACAAACACGGGGTACACTACATACAGTAATATACATTGTGTATCAAAAAACCCGCAAACACTATAATTTGCATAATTCTGCTGCTTACTAGCATTTCAATGTCTGTGCTACTTATTTTGCTCCTGGGATTTGAAAATACATTGTAATTAACCGCGTTATAGAAATTAGAATAACACAAAGTAGTTGTAATGCGAAAGCTAATTATCAGTTCGACTGCGAATGGTCGACTATTGTGTTTACGCACGCTTGGGATCAATTAGTTCTGAATCATGCAAATTCTAAAAACATTGTATTTCAAACGGTTTGCAGGTTTTTTGTTACACCCTGTAGTAAGACCAATCTCACTTTCTAGTTCGGTTACATGAGGCATTTGACAATCCCCACACAGTTTTAAATCCTTGATATTTCGATAAACACTGGGCAAAACTCTCCAAATAAAATAAATGGATAGGAAACTAGCTGACGTGACCTAATGTTTTCAATGGGCTGATGGCGTGGTTGGATGTTCAAACCTAGTTGCAAACCAAATTCTCAAAAACGGCATGTTTAGCAATAATACAGATAAACATTTTAGTCAAAGAGCAAATAAATATAACTACGTCATTCTACGATGAAATCTCTAAGTATTCCCAGTCAATTTTAGCAAATATTTCAAGTACTGAACAGTGAAAAATGCATCGCAAATTTCGTTAAAATTGGCGACGCCAAATTTCGTAACCACAAATGTTAAAAAAAATACAAAACAAAGACGAAAAACATTTACCTTGAATACTTTGTCGTGGCTTAGGCATGTTTTTAAAACAATTAGACCAGTTTATGCTTCAATATTACTCTTTTAAAGCGGAAAATATAGAGAAACAACAAAAATGCTGAGAACTTTAGCAATGCGCGTGACGCGCCCGTATTTCGCGCAAAAATTATTTCAATTGAATTTCAAACGTAAATATTTCGAAAAGTTTTCATATTATCAATATATAGTTTATAAGGGATTATATTTTCTAATTTAAAGCGACTCAATCGTGCGGGAACTAATTGTTCTTTAAGCAACTTTTTGCATATTCAGAAATAATGATTTGAACAGTTGAATACTTTGATATGCATTTTCTCAGCTACATTTTGTAGTTCATCTGCTATTTAATTCGATGTAGAACATGTCATTTCAATACGAAGTTCAGAATCTGAATTCACAAACGCTCGCTACGAAAATTGAGGTTTCCCTTAAAGGGCATTGGCAATGAAGAAATAGTTTAGTTCATTTGAAAGAACTCTTAAAACTATATAATAAACTCTATTACAGATTGTTTATATCTTGCTTAGTTTTCAAAGTATTTCGACTGAAAAAAGTGAGCTGTTCGCCATCTTGGATTATTGAGGATATGCATGTTACGTCAAGAGAGGGGTCACGCTAATTTTTTATCTTGAGAGTAAGCGATCAATATGGGTCCAAAACTTCGTTTCCGGTTGCTGTCTGAAATTTAGAAATGATTAAAAACATTTCAAACAATTTTGGATTGTTACACGGTCATTTTAGAGTAGTTTTATATGGTTAACCCAACTCCTGACGTCATCAAAACCATAGTTAATGAGGTCAAGAATTAGTCCAAGATGACGACAACCCATTAATTTCGGTCTAAATATTTCGAGAACTAAGCAATATATGACAAATCGGTACTATAGTTTAATATGTAATCTTTTGAATGAGAGAAAGTAATTTTTTTATTGCCAATGTCCTTTAAGAATAGACAATGTTTACTATTCTACCTTCGATAATTCTTCCTTTATATAGATTCAAACGGCGCTATTTACCATTATTGAAAAATAGACATAGTCATTCGAAGCTCGCGTCATTACCATTCTTGATCGTGCAGAATTCATCAATATGCAATTACGAAGTGTTACGGTTTGTGTCTGAACTACCCTCGTATAAAGACGCACAAGTTGTTAGAGATCTACAAACAAATTGTAAGCAAGGTTGTTGTGAAGCCGATATCAGGATGTGTTCGCACTGCTTGTTCCCAGTTGTTGTGACAAGTCTGGAACAAGTTGTTATCACCTTCTGCTACAAGTTGTTCCAACAAGACTAATACAGGCTGTTCGTAACAAGTTGCTACGAGCTTGTTGTCGTCAACTTGTTAACAACTTGTTACGTGCAGACGATATCAGACTTGTTGGAACAACTTGTTGCGAGTCTGTTGGCCTCAATAAACTAAATCACGCGATGGTAAACATTTTTCTTACCAATTCCTGTTTATCTTCAGAAGGTAAAATACAAAATTGAAAATCGCTCGCCATGAGATGCTTTACCGCTACGCGAAGTAACTGGCTTTGACAAAGATTCTAAAACAAAAGGAATAGCACAAAAGACATTCATATCATCTTGTAACAAGGTTGACGAGGCCAACAGACTCGCAACAAGTTGTTCCAACAAGTCTGATATCGTCTGCACGTAACAAGTTGTTAACAAGTTGATGACAACAAGCTCGTAGCAACTTGTTACGAACAGCCTGTATTAGTCTTGTTGGAATAACTTGTAGCAAGTCTGTTACCGCCATCAACCTTGTAACAAGGTGATAACAACTTGTTCCAGACTTGTCACAACAACTGGGAACAAGCAGTGCGAACACATCCTGATATCGGCTTCACAACAACCTTGCTACAACTTGTTAGCAGATCAGAACTTGCGCGTTTTTCCGTATGTAGTCCAGACACAAACCACGGCGGACCTTTACAAATACAAAGTGTTCGTTTGTGTGTTTCCAATGATAATAATAGAGTGTTTAGAAACTGTAAATTTTTGTACGCAAAAGAATTGCCTAAATCTATATAGTATTTTTAAAGCGACTATTTGCACGAGTTATTAAAATTTGTATTTATATGAATTATGAAAAAGTATAGAGTGAATTTTGTGCTAAAATTAAATATTTCAAATTATATATGCTTTGTGTATACAGTTTAAACTAAACTAACATTATTTATACTGGATAGCTCTATCAGTTCTAAACTGTAGATGGTCTGGTAAGGATCGTCTCTTATTGGTCCATCTTACTACAGGAAAAAACCTATAGGTCAAAATGGGCCAAAAATGTCCGTCCCAATCAGGTGCGATAGAGCTTTCGTATGGCAAATTTTATGCCCTTGAACAAGATTCCATCTAGCGCAAGGCGGGATCTAGCGTGAACAAAAATAGAATTTTATATCCGTTAACAAGCCCTTGATATCTTCGCTCTACAAAATGTCAATATTTTTGAAGTTGACAATTTTGAAGTTGAATCTGCTGTCTTTTAACGCTTCGTGAACACGGTAATTAAACTTTGCCCAATTTGTTCCAAAGTGAGTCGGGTGCTGTGTTCATTAGTTCCGTGAAATCGATATAACCGTCGCTATTGAGGTCGTGTTCATCTAGTAAGTTGTCTATAAGAGACTCTACTTCTTCTTCGAGTAACTCCCGGTCATCTTGTTCCGTGTTTATTTTGTCGTGATGGTCTGTCAGGGCTACAAAGAGTTCCAGACCATCTAGCTTTTTGTTCTTGTCGAAGTCGTGGAGTTCAAAGAAGTAAAATATTCCTAGAAAGCGATACCGTTGCTTAGATTGGTATATTGAAGCCGGAAGGGTTATTCCTTATTGATCCAGTGTTACTCCAGGAGGAAACCTGAACTAAACTAACTTTATTTATACTGGATAGCTCTATCAGTTCTACTCTGTTCTTCCTAGAGGTCCAGTAAGGATCATCTCTTATTGATCCAGTGTTACTACAGGAGGAAACCTAAACTAAACTAACTTTATTTATACTGGATAGCCCTATCGGTTCTAAACTGTTCTCCCTAGAGGTCCAGTAAGCATCATCTCTTATTGATCCAGTGTTACTACAGGAGGAAACCTAAACTAAACTAACTTTATTTATACTGGATAGCCCTATCGGTTCTAAACTGTTCTCCCTAGAGGTCCAGTAAGCATCATCTCTTATTGATCCAGTGTTACTACAGGAGGAAACCTAAACTAAACTAACTTTATTTATACTGGATAGCCCTATCGGTTCTAAACTGTTCTCCCTAGAGGTCTAGTAAGCATCATCTCTTATTGATCCAGTGTTACTACAGGAGGAAACCTAACTAAACTAACTTTATTTATACTGGGTAGCTCTATCAGTTCTAAACTGTTCTTCCTAGAGGTCCAGTAAGGATCATCTCTTATTGATCCAGTGTTAGTACTGTTACTACAGGGGGAAACCTAAACTAAACTAACTTTATTTCTACTGGATAGCTCTATCAGTTCTAAACTGTTCTTCCTAGAGGTCCAGTAAGGATCATCTCTTATTGATCCAGTGTTACTACTGGAGGAAACCTAAACTAAACTAACTTTATTTATACTGGATAGCTCTATCAGTTCTAAACTGTTCTTCCTCGAGGTCCAGTAAGGATCATCTCTTATTGATCCAGTGTTACTACAGGAGGAAACCTAAACTAAACTAACTTTATTTATACTGGATAGCTCTATCAGTTCTAAACTGTTCTTCCTAGAGGTCCATAAGGATCATCTCTTATTGATCCAGTGTGAGTACTATTACTACAGGAGGAAACCTAAACTAAACTAACTTTATTTATACTGGATAGCTCTATCAGTTCTAAACTGTTCTTCCTAGAGGTCCAGTAAGGATCATCTCTTATTGATCCAGTGTGAGTACTATTACTACAGGAGGAAACCTAAACTAAACAAACTTTATTTATACTGGATAGCTCTATCAGTTCTAAACTGTTCTTCCTAGAGGTCCAGTAAGGATCATCTCTTATTGATCCAGTGTGAGTACTATTACTACAGGAGGAAACCTAAACTAAACAAACTTTATTTATACTGGATAGCTTTAAACTGTTTTCCCTAGAGGTCCAGGCTATAAGACAGACCTTTCGTGTCATCACCATTTTTTATGGCTTGTATGTCTTCTGCAAACTGTCCATCTTTGGGGAACTCTTCTTCATTATTAAGATGTTCTTGAATATGTCTGAAGAAACACAAGATGTAATATATGAACAACGAGAGCTCGTGTCTCACCAGGATATCCAAACACTTGAAAACAATGTATGAGAACACGAGCGCGAAGCGCGAGTGTTTTCATACATTGTTTTCGAGTGTTTGGATATCCCGGTGAGACACGAGCTCGAGTTGTTTATATGGCTTCTCAAATGAATCGAGACGTGACAGAATGTTTTCGTTTGCTGATCTGAATAGAATTCTTAACCAAGCATAACGTAATTAGGAATTCTATTCAAGTAATTTTGCATGCGTAATTAAGATATTTGATGAAAACACTAGTGACTTTCATCAAGTATCCAAATGGCATCTTGTGATTAAATAGGTGATTATCATTGGCTGAATTACTCATGAATTATTAATGAATTTGAGAATGTTTTTTCTTCCATACAAATAGCAAGCATGCATGAACGTAATAATGCGACTATTTATGAATTATTCAGAGCTTGTCTTCAAAATCCTTGTCAAGTTTGACACAAGTTGTTATCATATTGTAACAAGGTTGATGAGGCCAACAGACTTGCAACAAGTTGTTCCAACAAGTCTGATATCGTCTGCACGTAACAAGTTGTTAACAAGTTGATGACAACAAGCTCGTGGCAACTTGTTACGAACAGCCTGTATTAGTCTTGTTGGAACAACTTGTAGCAAGTCTGTTACCGTCATCAACCTTGTAACAAGGTGATAACAACTTGTTCCAGACTTGTCACAACAACTGGGAACAAGCAGTGCGAACACATCCTGATATCGGCTTCACAACAACCTTGTTGCAACTTGTTTGCAGATTGGTAACAAATTGTTACAAATCTGTTCACAAGCTGTCGACAAGTTGTGTTCACACTGCTTGTTCCCAGTTGTTGTAACAAGTTTGGAACAAGCTGTTAACAACTTGTAACAAACTTGATGGCATCAGACTTGTTACAAGGTTGTTCTAACAAGTCTGATACAGTCATGATATAACAAGAATGTTACAAGGTTCTAACAAGTCTGATACAGTCATGATATAACAAGAATGTTACAAGGTTGTTCTAACAAGTCTGATACAGCCATGATATAACAAGAATGTTACAAGGTTGTTCTAACAAGTCGGATACAGTCATGATATAACACGAATGTTACAAGGTTGTTCTAACAAGTCTGATACAGTCATGATATAACAAGAATGTTACAAGGTTGTTCTAACAAGTCTGATACAGTCATGATATAACACGAATGTTACAAGGTTGTTCTAACATTAGTCTGATACAGTCATGATATAACAAGAATGTTACAAGGTTGTTCTAACAAGTCTGATACAGTCATGATATAACAAGAATGTTACAAGGTTGTTCTAACATTAGTCTGATACAGTCATGATATAACAAGAATGTTACAAGGTTGTTCTAACATTAGTCTGATACAGTCATGATATAACAAGAATGTTACAAGGTTGTAACAATATTGTTATATCATGACTGTATCGGACTTGTTGGAACAACCTTGCAACAAGTCTGATAATATCAATAGATAAATGTCTTAAAACTAGCTCTGTACAAATTGATTGAAAATGCAGAATAGGCAGTAACTGAAATCAGGCCAGCATTACAATAAATACTTCGACAGACTTTGTTATGCAACCAGAGATTGAGGCAAGTTGCAAACCGACCTACTTTATTCTCAAATTTCGCGATTAACAACGTCGCTTTATATAATTCACTGTTCATGCTTGAAGCCGTGATATACAAATTACGAATTCTGGCCAGAAGTTCTGACATGGCCATACGGAAGCATTTCCCTTTGCTGTAGTAACTCCTAGTATAGGCCAATGTAGGCAATTTATTTAAACTATTGTTTTTTTTTCATTTTATTAGAAAAATGTGGAGATCCACCGAATCGCCGTGGGAAAAAATACCCGACAACCGAATGCAGTAAATATCTGCAGTGCGATTCGGAAGGCAGAGCTGAGATAGAAGACTGCAAATCTCCAAAAACCGTTTTTAACATAACATCAAAAGAGTGTGAGGCGAACCCGACACCTCCTTGCAATGGTATGACGTAATTGCAAATTGATAAAATAACAACATTGTTACAACTTGTTGACAATCTTGCTACGAGCTAGCCTACGGTGTAGACCCCAGCAGAAACACGTTTCGTAGGCTAGCTACGAGATTCCTGTTGAATGGTTTTACCGAGACGACTTCCTATTACTGCGGCTTGAAGCTCGAGGCGAGGAATTGTGAGCTCTTTGAGTGGTGCAACCCTTGACTTAGCTGCAACAAATTGTACACCGAATTTTCCATCTCTTTTTGCGAACACATCTTGTTGACAAGTTTTGAGATTTTTACGGGTGTACAGGCGTAAAAATCTCACATCTTGTAACAAGGCTGCCAACAAGTTGTTACAAACAAGCTGTTAAAAATGTTTGTGATGTCACTCTGAGTGTGCATCCACACCGGGCAAGCTGAAAAGTTTGCCTAACCACGGTGGGAATCGAACCCGCCCTTTGGTCAGTCACACTCGAGTAGCACCACAAACATCATATTCACCTGAGTACACAGGTAAAAATCTCACATCTTGTAGCAAGTCTGCCAACAAGTCGTCAAACAAGTTGTGTTCGCACTGCTTGTCCCAAGTTGTCAACAAATTTGGAGCAAGCTGTTAACAACTTGTAAGTTATAACAATTAACCTTGTTGATATTGTAACCGATACAGTCATGGTATAGGAATATTGTTACAACCTGATCATGACTGTATCAGACTTGTTAGAACAACCTTGTAACAAGTTTTATAATGCCATCAAGTTTGTTACAAGTTGTTAACAGCACGTTCCAAACTTGTTACAACAACTGGGAACAAGCAGTGCGAACACAACTTGTCGACAGCTTGTGAACAGATTTGTAACAACTTGTTTGCAGACCTGGAACAACTTGTGCGTTTTTGCGTGTGTACATAACACGAACACACACATAAATCATAAGCTGTTCACAACTTGTAACAAGCTTGATGGCATTATCAGACTTGTTACAAGGTTGTTCTAACAAGTCTGATACAGTCATGATATAACAAGAATGTTACAAGGTTGTTCTAACAAGTCTGATACAGTCATGATAAAACAAGAATGTTACAAGGTTGTTCTAACAAGTCTGATACAGTCATGATATAACAAGAATGTTACAAGGTTGTTCTAACAAATCTGATACAGTCATGATATAACAAGAATGTTAAAAGGTTGTTCTAACAAGTCTGATACAGTCATGATATAACAAGAAAGTTACAAGGTTGTTCTAACAAGTCTGATACAGTCATGATAAAACAAGAATGTTACAAGGTTGTTCTAACAAGTCTGATACAGTCATGATATAACAAGAATGTTACAAGGTTCTAACAAGTCTGATACAGTCATGATATAACAAGTATGTTACAAGGTTGTTCTAACAAGTCTGATACAGTCATGATATAACAAGAATGTTACAAGGTTGAGGACACAAGGTTGTAACAATATTGTTATATCATAACTGTATCGGACTTGTTAGAACAACCTTGTAACAAGTTTGATAATGCCATCAAGCTTGTTACAAGTTGTTTAAAACATAAAACAAAAACTTAAAACATAAAACAGCATAAAACAAACTACAATATTGCTATATATCGTGACTGTATCGGACTTATGTTTGCGATGTTACTCTGAGTGCATATCCACACCGGGCGAGCTTGAAAAATATGCCCGGCCACAGTGGGATTCGAACCTACGACCTTTGGAATACTAGCCCAATGCTCTTCCAACTGAGCTACGCGGTCAGGACTGTTCGAGTAAGTGATATTTCGGAACAGTATCTAGTTCCTTCAATGCCAATGTGTTCTAGTAATATGATTTTAAAAAAAAAAAAATTGTATCGGACTTGTTAGAACAACCTTGCAACAAGTCTGATTTCAACAGTTAAGGATGTTACAACTGGTAACAAGTTGTTCCAAACTTGTTGACAACTTGGGACCGCAGTGCAACGGCTTTTGGCAGACTTGCTACAAGATGTGAGATTTTTGCTTGTGTAGTTCGTCTTGTTTTCACCCCAAATGATAGAGATGGATAGTCATCAGGCCTATCATATCTCGATAATCTTTTCGAGTTGATTATCGAATAACAACAATGACGATTGACGACATACTAATTAATCTAATTAATTTCCTTGCGCTGTCACTAATTGAGCAATCAGAACGCGGCGTTCTCGCCTCCACGAAAACTGGCAAATCAAAATGGCCCTGGACATCTCGCCAACCTTCCGTTCCGGGGATTACTTTGCCCCGATGGCGAAACCGAAAACATTGCTTCCTAGAAGGTGGGTAGAAATGTCAATTATCTTATCGCTCTGTCTTGCTAAGCACTAGCGAGCTTAATTAAGCATTAGAACAAATTCCTTTAAATAAATGATAGTAAAGAAAACTTGTCGTGTATTATAATTCGTATGAATTTAATACAGTAGAGACCTTACGATTTTAGGACGGCAACGGCTACCAATACAATAGATCATTGATAAGAATTGAATAATTACAATATATGAGTTATTTAAACATTGTCCTCGCTCTGTTTACAACGCTAAATCACAGATTTTCACGTCTTGATACAACGGCTGCATTCCAAGCCGCAACAAGTGCAACTTCGAACTGGGTTTAGCAACTTTAACAGAACTCTTCCCAACCATAAAACCCATGTCTTCAACTTCTAAAACTGGATTAAATTCATACGATTGATAATATACGACGAACTATCTTTACTACCATTTATTTGAAGGAGTTTGTTTTGGCCGTCGCGTTGCCGCGTCCTAAAATCGTAAGGTCTCTAGTATAAGAAGTTGAAAACATTGGCTTTATGTTTGGGAAGAGTTCTGCTGAACCGAATTTTGAGTTGTAGGTGCTCCAAAATAGAGCGGCGCGAGTTATAACAGGAGCAAGATTTGATATCAACTCGGCAAATGTACTGGAGGATTTGCAATGGTCGACGCTCGATGTAAGACGTCATAGGCTGAAGAGCGTTTTGATGTACAAAATTCTTAATGAGCAGTCCGCTCCAAGTCTTAGAGAAAAATTTATAAAAATTAAAGATCTTAATAGAGAATATAATCTTCGAAGTAAGATACTAATCTAGCACTTCCAAAACCTAAAACAAACTATCTTAGACGAAGTTTTAAGTATAGTGGTGCAATGCTCTGGAATAGTCTTCCTTCTGAAGCGAAAAAGGCATCTTCGCTTTGCCAATTTAAACGCAGTATGTCCACTATACCAGAGACTTAGGTTAGGATGTGACTTAAAATAGTTTGTATGTATAACACGCCCCATTTGAAAATCAACAGATTGTACTTTACAACTATGTTGTGTAAATAAATCTGTAAGTAAGTTGTACTTGTTACGGCTTGAAATGCTGCAGGCGTTGTATAAAAGACGTGAAAATTTGTGATTTGACGTTGTAAACAGAGCGAAGACTACGTCTGAAACTCCCCTGGGACTTTAATTATTTAGTTCTTTTTATTGACTCGTTGTATTGGTTGCCGTCGCCATCGTGTTTCCGTCCTACATGCTTAATAAGCTCCCAGCTATCGTACAGGTACTACAGCAGACGGTGGTGAACAATTTGGTCAACCTGCAATTATCAGAGTAAGAAAATAATGTTAATTATTTTCATTAATATATGTTGTAGTCTTCTATTTGAAATCAAATGAATGAAAGTGAGACGTCTAGTTCTTGCTGCTATCAGAATAGACCTTTCCCCTTTTAAGTGAAAATTTGATCTAGACAAGTCTGGACAAAAATTTCATCACAGCTTGAAAGAGCATCACAAAATTAGTAATATTCCGAAGTTTCTTTGCGAAATGTTGTAAAATGCGGATAATATAGCCTTGCGAAGTTTGCCGTTTTTCAGTCATTTTGCATTACAAATGGGAAATTGATAATCAAATGATCAAACTGGTTATCAATTTCCCGTTTGTAATACCATGGATAATAAAATAAATTTATTAATAAATTTATTTTATTATCCATTGTAAATAATACAAAATGACTGAAAAACGGCAAACTTCGCAAGGCTATATTATCCGCATTTTACAACATTTCGCAACGAAACTTCGGAATATTACTAATTTTGTGATGCTCTTTCAAGCTGTGATGAAATTTTTGTCTAGGCTAGTCTAGATCAAAATTTCACTTAAAAGGGGAAAGGTCTATTGATATTTCTGAAGCTCAACACCACCACTGTAATGCTTATAGGTCGATTTAATTAAAATCCACAAAACTGTCGCATGCAATTCATACTTACAACTTGTAAATCAGCACACAACTCGGCGTCCATGTTGTCGTATAGTAGGTGAGTTGTGTGCTTGTTTTACACAGTGCAACTCAAGTTGTAAGCAGGTTGCATGCGACAGTTTTAGGCAAAACTTGTACAGTGTGAGTAGTCGGCCTTAGGCCGTCGCGTTCACACAACGCCTGAGTAGAAATGAAGAGTTTGAGTTTAAATTTTACTCTCTCTTAGCGAGTTTAAGCTTCGCGTTATACGTCAAACGGCAAACGCCAGGCAAAGAAAGATTTTACGTACGGTATCAGGCAATAAAGAGTAAATTAACTTGCTGTTTTAAACCTGAACTACATAATTATTCTTTCGACACAACAAAAAAAAATATGAAACGTAAACGTTCAACGAAAATTTTGCCAAGAAAGAACGAATCTGCCGTTTGCCGTTCCCGGAAACGTGAAGCTTAATTAATTAAACTCCTTATTTGAAAAAGTCACTTTTGCCGTGAACAGTTTCAGGACGGTCTCCAAACGGAGCGAGACGAAAACGGAGCGCTTAGCGGCTTCGTTATATACTTTACTTTATTTCGGGACACCCTGTATATGTAGCGCATATACACGCAAAAATCTCACATCTTGTAGCAAGACTGCTAACAAGCGGTCGACAAGTTGTGTTCGCACTGCTTGTCCCAAGTTGTCAACAAAGTTTGGAACGAATTGTTAACAACTCGTAACAAGCTTGTTGGTACTATCAGATTTGTTGCAAGGTTGTTCCAATAAGTCCGATACAGTCATGATATAACAATATTGTTACAACCTTGTGTTGTCAAACTTGTAACATTCTTGTTATATCATGACTGTATCAGACTTGTTAGAACAACCTTGTAACATTCTTATTATATCGTGACTGTATCAGATTTGTTAGAACAACCTTGTAACATTCTTGTTATATCATGACTGTATCAGACTTCTTAGAACAACCTTGTAACATTCTTGTTATATCATGGCTGTATCAGACTTGTTAGAACAACCTTGTTGACATTCTTGTTATATCATGACTGTATCAGACTTGTTAGAACAACCTTGTAACATTCTTGTTATGTCATGACTGTATCAGACTTGTTAGAACAACCTTGTAACATTCTTGTTATATCATGACTGTATCAGACTTGTTAGAACAACCTTGTAACATTCTTGTTATATCATGACTGTATCAGACTTGTTAGAACAACCTTGTAACATTCTTGTTATATCATGACTGTATCAGACTTGTTAGAACAACCTTGTAACATTCTTGTTATATCATGACTGTATCGGACTAGTTAGAACAACCTTGTAACATTCTTGTTATATCATGACTGTATCAGACTTGTTAGAACAACCTTGTAACATTCTTGTTATATCATGACTCTATCAGACTTGTTAGAACAACCTTGTAACATTCTTGTTATATCATGACTGTATCAGACTTGTTAGAACAACCTTGTAACATTCTTGTTATATCATGACTGTATCAGACTTGTTAGAACAACCTTGTAACAATATTGTTATATCATAACTGTATCAGACTTGTTGGAACAACCTTGCGACAAGTCTGATAATGCCATCAAGCTTGTTACAAGTTGTTAACAGCTTGTTTCAAACTTGTTACAACAACTAGGAACAAGCAGTGCGAACACAACTTGCTGACGGCTTGTTGGCAAACTTGCTTCAAGATGTGTGATTCTTACGCCGAGCAGGCTATTAAGTTATGTGTCACGAATAGATTATGAACCGACCATATCATAGACAAAATCTTATGTTGTGATGAAGACCCTGTACAACGTTTTCGTACCTTGCTTGGTTTTCGAAATATTTTGACAAAAACAGAATGCAGTCTGCCATCTTGGTATTATAATTGACCTGATTAACTGAGTTTTTGATGACGTCACAAGCAGGGTAAACTTGTTAAAACTTCTTCATGTGGGACTAAATTTCTTCGAAAAGTTTCTTAAAATGTTGCGAGTTAATTGAGTGCTAAAAAGACTTCGGAACATCGAGTTTCATATTGATAATGACATGTGATTTGCAAGATAAAATTTTCGCTTATTCGCATATCGAACATAGAGATTGTAAATAACACTAGAGGAGGCATCGAGTTTAAAAATTGGGAACGCAGCTAATGGGGGGGGGGGGGCAAATTCAAGTCCGGGATATAAAATCGTGCTCTCATTGGCTGAATTGAAACTCGTCACCAATGGGAACACGAATACACATCCGGGACTTGAATTTCCCCCCCAATAACTAAATTAAATAATATAAATGATATCGAATGCATATCCAAGATGGCGGAATGCACGCTGCTTTTGATTAAAATAAGTCGATTTATTTCGAAAACCAAGAAAGATACGGAATAATTGTTAAGGAAGTTCATATATCATTTTGAATGTTCTTTCAAATAAGACAAACTTATAATACTATTCTTGTTTCGCTTGCTACTCTGGTTTAAATAAATGATTACAAAGCCCAGTCGAATTCTAATCAAGACCCAACGTTTCGATACTCCAGTATAGTGTCTTCATCAGGGGTGATCTAAAATTGCAATCGTGGCTTCTTAAATACCCAAGGGATGACGTCACCTGCCAATGAGATGCATATATGTTTGCGATGTTACTCTGAGTGCATATCCACACCGGGCGAGCTTGAAAAATATGCCCGGCCACGGAGGGATTCGAACCTTTCCTCTGGCAAATAGGCACCGTCATCCCTATTCAAAGCATGATTACTCATATTTATATGCCACGCTTCTAGGCAAAGTCTTTGACCATAGCGATTGTTGGTGGTAATTACTTTAGAGTTTTCCCACGCAATCTCGTGTTTAGTGTAACATACATGTTCGGCTAAAGCTGATTTTCCCTTGTCTAAAGTTGTAACAGCCTTTTGATGTTCTTTTAGCCGTGTACCAAATCATTTATTTAAACCAGAGTAGCGAGCGAAACATGATTGATATACCTGGTTGCAGTGAACGAACAAACTTTAAATTATAATACTATTGTTTGTGGAAACACCACGTAAAATTATAACTGCAAACTTTATAAACAACTATCTATTAAGACAAACTTCATTTATATTGCCATATCCCTCTGAGCTCGCTATTGTCTTACCAATAACAGCTCGCTTTCTATCGGTTTCCGCTTCTTTCTCTACGACTCTTTGTTTCTGCTGAGCAATCAATAGCTTCGTCTTTTCCGCCTCCCTTTTGTGTAAAAATAATTGACGCCATAATTATTGAGTGGGTATTAATAATTCACGAGGAGAATTCAAAAGAAATGAATGTTTAATCAATGTTTGTAAATCGTATTTACATGAACTTCAGTTATGATTTTCTCGGTTTAGACAATGTTTATTTTTAAACTTACTTCGCCAATTAACTCATAGGACGGGTCGTTTTTTAAGCACGTTAAAACATTCGCATCCGATCTTCGGCTCGAGTTTGTATATCAGATAAAGATCGGCTGGTCATGTTTTATCTAGTATGTAAAAATTCCTGCATTTTCCGATTGTCTACAACCGATTATTTTGGAAATAAAGGGCAGTCAAGAGGAGCGGTCATTATTTATGGCGAGGGAGGGGGGCGGTGGGGGTTTCCTAGTAAAAATGTTGCTGATGCAACCATTAAAAAGTAAAAAAAAGTCCTTTATCACTTCTGTGACATGAGTTTGATGACTGTTTGTGCAATTTTGGTTAATCAGTATTGAGGAAAAGTTTTAATATACTTATATAGTGATGCTTGTGATGTTACTCTGAGTGTATATCCACACCGTGCAAGCTTGAAAAATATGGTTCAAGTATGTGATATTTGTTAATTATAATATAGCATTTGTAAATTCTGAACGCTGATTGGCTAAGAGCCGTGTTGATATAACTCCATGTCAACACGGGAAATTTTCCGCCGCTTGTAACACGGAAATTGTTCTTATTCTTCGGGCTTTTGACATTGCTATATTATAAAACAAATATAAAACATTTTTTCCGTATTGATATATAGTTATATCAACACTCGTGGAAGTTGGGAAAACTCGAAATTGTGTGAAAACACTCCGCCCTTCGGGCGTCGTGTTTCCACACAATTTCTCGTTTTCCCAATTTCCACTCGTGTTGATATAACTGTATATCAACACGGAAAATGTTTTATATTTGTTAAACAGAATCTAGTTCCTTCGATATCAATGTAATCTAATAATCATGATTTTTTGTGTTTTTATTAGATTACATCGATATCGAAGGAACTAGATTCTGTTCCGAAATATCACATACTCGAACCGACCTGACCGCGTAGCTCAGTTGGCAGAGCATTGGACTAGTATTCCAAAGGTCGTAGCTTCGATTCCTACCGTGGCCAGGCATATTTTTCAAGCTTGCCCGGTGTGGATATACACTCAGAGTAACATCACAAGCATCGTATTTACCTGAGTACATTACACCAACACAGAAAAGATCATACTTATATAGTATTTTGAATAACTGAAATGTTTAATAAGTACTCACATTAGTTCGTAATTTTTACGAATTGTTTCGGGAATTTTCGGCTTGGTTACACGAACAGCCTGAGAAAATAACAATATAGAACCACTTGGTCCACTTACAAAATGCTTTCACTCAAAAAGACTAGAAATACGCACGTAAAAACGCACAATTAGTTGAAACAAACCTGCAGCAGACTTGTAGCAATGCTGTTCCAACAACTTGCCAACAGGATGTGTTCGCACTGCTTGTTCCCAGCTGGTTGACAAGTTGCTACGCGGTTGTTGAGCTCAACAGAGTTGTTACAAGTTGTTCCAACAACATATCAAACCCTTAATCGGTTAGCACACGCGTAAAATCTCACATCTTGTAGCAAGTCTGTCTACAAGCCGTCAACAAGTTGTGTTCGCACTGCTTGTCCCAAGTTGGCAAAAAGTTAGAACAACCTTGTAACATTCTTGTTATATCATGACTGTATCAGACTTGTTAGAACAACCTTGTAACATTCTTGCTATATCATGACTGTATCAGACTTGTTAGAACAACCTTGTAACATTCTTGTTATATCACGACTGTATCAGACTTGTTAGAACAACCTTGTAACAT
>CACRXK020002640.1:27168-40923 GCA_902702795.2 Paramuricea clavata
ATCCGACTTGTTAGAACAACCTTGTAACATTCTTGTTATATCATGACTGTATCAGACTTGTTAGAACAACCTTGTAACATTCTTGTTATATCATGATTGTATCAGACTTGTTACAACAACCTTGTAACATTCTTGTTATATCATGATTGTATCAGACTTGTTAGAACAATCCTGTAACATTCTTGTTATATCATGATTGTATCAGACTTGTTAGAACAATCTTGTAACATTCTTGTTATATCATGATTGTATCAGACTTGTTAGAACAACCTTGTAACATTCTTGTTATATCATGACTGTATCAGACTTGTTAGAACAACCTTGTAACATTCTTGTTATATCATGACTGTATCAGACTTGTTAGAACAACCTTGTAGCATTCTTGTTATATCATGACTGTATCAGACTTGTTAGAACAACCTTGTAGCATTCTTGTTATATCATGACTGTATCAGACTTGTTAGAACAACCTTGTAACATTCTTGTTATATCATGACTGTATCAGACTTGTTAGAACAACCTTGTAACATTCTTGTTATATCATGACTGTATCAGACTTGTTAGAACAACTTTGTAACATTCTTGTTATATCATGACTGTATCAGACTTGTTAGAACAACCTTGTAACATTCTTGTTATATCATGACTGTATCAGACTTGTTAGAACAACCTTGTAACATTCTTGTTATGTCATGACTGTATCAGACTTGTTAGAACAACCTTGTAACATTCTTGTTATATCACGACTGTATCAGACTTGTTAGAACAACCTTGTAACATTCTTGCTATATCATGACTGTATCAGACTTGTTAGAACAACCTTGTAACATTCTTGTTATATCATGACTGTATCAGACTTGTTAGAACAACCTTGTAACATTCTTGTTATATCATGACTTTATCAGACTTGTTAGAACAACCTTGTAACATTCTTGTTATATCATGACTGTATCAGACTTGTTAGAACAACCTTGTAACAAGTCTGATAATGCCAGCAAGCTTGTTACAAGTTGTTAACAGCTTGTTCCAAACTTGTTACAACAACTGAGAACAAGCAGTGCGAACACAACTTGTCGACAGCTTGTGAACAGATTTGTAACAACTTGTTTGCAGACCTGGAACAAATTGTGCGTTTTTACGTGTGTAGGAAGAACAGTTTAGAACTGCTAGAGCCATCCACTTGTTGAACAACTTGTAGCAAGTCTGTTACCGTCATCAACCTTGTAACAAGGTGATAACAACTTGTTCCAGACTTGTCACAACAACTGGGAACAAGCAGGTGCGAACACATCCTGATATCGGCTTCACAACAACCTTCGCGTATAATTCTGTGAATATTAATTTCTGCTTTAAATATTTACAGCGTGCGAGGTTTCGTCTATCGCCAATTTAGCAGTGGTCAGCGTGGACAGACTGTATTCCGTGAGCAACCCCTTTAAACATCACACAACCGTGACTCCCTCCATCGCACACAAGATAATATTTGCTGTATGGGGTTACGCTATTGCGATCGCATCCATGTATTTGCTCGATACGAAATGGAGGACGACCGTCATCTTTACTTTTGGATTTTTTATACCATTGTGCGTCATGATTGTGTGTTACTGGAAAATTATCATCGTTGTAAGGTGGGCACAGTATCATGGGTTTTAATTTTAGGGGACGGTCAATATTTATGGCGGGGCACCGAAGAGAAAAGGGTTGGGTAAACAAAATTTTGAGTGAGTAAAAGGTTGGGTAAATGAAAAACAAAACAACTCAAGGGTTGGGTAATAAAAATTTATTGTCATTTCCAAAGCATGACTCACTCAAATATTGAAGACTAAAAAGCAATGTCAACAGTCATATGTCAATACAATATGTAAATCAATCAGAGTCACTATCTTGATCATTTTCCAATTTGTCAGGAGGCAAATGGTGTCTCCAAAGAAAGTACATGTGCAGACAACATGAAACTTTAGACTGCAGAAAATTGCACAAGCGGTTATCAAATTCGTGTCACAGAAGTGGTAAAGGACATGTGTGACAACTGAATGGTATCCTTGTGTAAAGCTTTTTGGCCAGGGGTGCGCATTTATTTTTTAATTGGTATTTAAGGTTGGGTGAAAAATTTGTAAACTTTCTAATGGTTGGATCGGCAAAATTTTTGCCAAGAAAAACATTTCTCTTCGGTGCCACGCCCCGCCATAAATAATGCGCACTCGCTGACCTTGCTTGTTTTTCTTAGGTCGTGTCGCAAGCGCTGGTCGCGCAATCCTGACGCAAATAAACAGTATTTTGGTTGCATAGTTAATGAGTACAAGACCGCGAAGAGCCTGGGCGTTGTCATGGTAGCATTCGTCATATGTTGGACACCATTCTTTGTTTTCTCGTTCTTGTACACATACTGTGTGGTGAGTCTACTTTATACAGCGTGCTGGGTGGGGAGGGGGTTAGCTGGCTTCAGCCCCCTTCCCCAATTGCAATGTTTTTATTGCGCATTTTTATTCGCCCCCAGTAAATCTTGAGATATGACCTGATACTTCGCAACGAATTTGAAATAACCATATAAAGCATCGCGTCAAGTGAATGTATACAAACACTGCAGTCCGGTTGTATAAAACTCTTAATCACTTTTTTAATCACTATTTTGTAGTTAAATAGTGATTAATTCTCAAATAGGCGCTTCTTATTGGATGACGTTTCCACTTAACTATAGTTAACTTTAATCACTTTTTTATACAACCAGCCCCAGGACAGTAAAAATGAGGGTAAAAATGAGAGTATTTTGACAGTAAAAATGAGAGATACAGTCACAGTGGTTTCAAAGTGTACTTTGTTACTTTGCTTGAGTACTATTTTTGAGACGTCAGCATCACAGCATGTAACAAAGTAGACTTTTTCTCGAGTAACTTTTTAACGAGGTCGTTTTAAGAAGTAACGTTTTACTTCGTTATTTTCATATTGTGGCGAAGTATTTCGTTACTTTCTAACTTTTGTTTAATTTTACGTGATTTATTCCCGATTTATTTCAATTTTGGGCTAGGTAATGGGTTGTGGCTTACTTATAAGCATTATTTATTTAATGGATTTCTTATATCTTCAACGGGGACTGGGAAATAGACCATGCCAGAAAGTATTGTATATTAGGTGTACGCATATAATGCAAAAATATAAATAAAAAATATCGTGACATGATTCAACCCGGCACGTGCAAGCTAATAAACCTACGCTGTATAAATTACGTTAGTTTAGTATAATTTAATTTTTCTTTAATTAAAAGAATATTAATGTCTTCACCAGGGCTGTTTTCCATGGCTCATAGCCAGACCCGCAATCCCTGCGATCACAAAATGGCTACACTATCTAAACTCCGCCTTGAATCCCATCCTCTACACGATGTTCAATCCGTCGTATCGTGTCGTATTCCGTCGCTTCATCTCGTGGTGTCTTCGGAAAGAATATCAATGCACTAGCTATGAAGCCTGGTACCTAGGTTCCAGGCGCGTCTCGACGAACAGCCAACGGTCAAGCTCCTTAAACCACCCGATTGCGGGTTATAGAAATTCTTACAGTTCAGTTCATCGACCTTCGTGTGGTTCCGTTATGCCGTCGAAGCCCGAATGCTCCGAAATAGTTCCGAAAGAATCCGACGAAGCGAACGATGAGGTAAATTATTATGCAGTGAATCTTTTGTATGTTACGTAACACGCGCTCAAGACTAATGAATATATTTTTCTATACGGTTATGACTATATTCAAAATTTTAAATTTTTGATACGTTTCTGAAGCGGCAAACAAACTTAAAAAGTATGTTTAGTGCTTTATCTGTAAAATTATGCTAAAATGAAGAGATTTTAGATGGTACGCCAAAGAGAAAATGATGTCTGAAGTTCAGTAAGTTTTGCTTATATTGCTGTAGAAATATGGCGTCAATTTTACAGCATCAATGATAATTGTATTTCAATTGACAATATTTAACTATTATTTTGTGTTTCTCAACCGCCAGATACATTTAAAACGGTTGCTAACTGTGTGAACTACAAAATAAAGCTGAAACAAAATAATTTTGAGAGGAACGCCAAAAGTGTCGACATTGAGAAAATTTGCGAGAGAATTTGAAATGAGGTCACAAAGATTGTTCAATGGATGATTCCACGGCTATAGACGAAATTTTGATCTAGACAAGAATTATCAATTAAACTGGAAAGAGCATCGTAAAATGAGTAACATTGCAAAGTTTGGTTGCGAATTGTTGTAAAATGAGGAAAATATAACCCTGTGAGGTTCGCAAATTTTCAGATATATTTGCATTACGCGCGGGAAAAATAAGTACAGTTTTTGAGCAGAATGTGGTTATTTTTACCGCGCGTAATACAAATATATACAAAATTCATTGCGAAGTTCTCTGGGCTATATTTTCTTCATTTTACAACATTTAGCAACCAATCTTTGCAGTTTCACTCATTCTGAGACGCTCTTTCTAGCTGTGGTGTTGGATATCGGTTCTTCTTGCCTTGATCAAAATTTAGTCACCCACTGTTTTGTCTATTTTGTGTTAATAGGTTTTCGTAGATGGCACCACAAACGAAGGAGTGGTGACGTCAGAAGAGACTGGGGCCAAAGGAACGAAAGGCTTTCCAAACAGGCTCGCGGTACAACCATCGGTGAATAGTAGGAACACAGTCTCGTTTTCAGATAGCGACACCGTCGTCTAATGGAAATTGTCTTGCTAGTACGTCTGAGTGTCTGGTGTTGTTTCGCAAGCCAGGATGTGGGGCTCGATAGGCGGAACAGCGGACAACTCAAGTGTCAGTATACCAAAGCGGAAAAATCCAAAAAGATGAGCAACTACGGCGGGGCGAAATTGTTTGAAAACGTCACTTTTGCCGAGAACAATTTGAGCACGGATTCTAAACGGATCGAGATGAAAATGGAACGCTTGGCGGCTTCGTGTCAACACAAACGCCGTTACTTTTTTGTACCGCTTTTGCAAACCAAGCATCTCGGGTCTCGAAACGGTAAATTCGAATGCTTTCCGTTGAAATTTCTTTGCTCTATTTGAAATATTTTGGGTTTACATGAGTGCTAATTCAATTCGTAAACAAGCTAAGTGTAACGGTGTTATGTGAACACACGTAAATTCTGCCTCCATTATTTCGTTCCGATGTAGCGTGAAGTAAGCCCAGGGCAAACTAGGAAACATTGTTGCGGAAACACCGTTTCCTACCAATGTTTCGCCATGTTTCCAAGAGTGGGCAAACACTAGGGTCTAGGAAACATTAGTGAGAAACATAGGGAAACATCAAATGTTTCTGAATTTGCTAGGAAACATTTTTGCTTCCCGGGAAGCAAATTTTGTTTCCGCAACAACGTTTCCACGGGTGGGAAAACATGGAAACATTTGAGGAAACATCGAGAATCACAAATGTTTCCGTAACAATGTTTCCTAGTTTGCCCAGGGCTCTATCTTGTTAGCGGTCCCAACTGAACTAACACTCAAAGAGGACAATGTTATTTTGAAAATGCTTGCGGTAAAAAGCCGCGGGGTTTTCAATTCAAGATTATGTATATTTTAATGGCATAGTGCGCGTTCGCGCAATTCATATTTTTTTGACGACTGTTTTTCAGAAAGTGTTTATGGACCCTTTATAGATATATTCTAAACACAGTGTATCATTTTAATATTGAGATTTTATTGTATTGTCCGCCATTAATTAAGACGCAATGACGTTCATAAACGTTGAAACATTATGTAAACATCTTTGTATAAAGCTAAGATATATTGTCTTCATTGTTATTTACTGAAAGCTGGACTACAAGACATTGTTTAGCGTGTTCGTACGCCGCGTGCGCATTTTTTTTTACCGCATGGGCAAAACCACTCACCCGACCAAGGGGCAATTCTATTTTGCCTTCATCTTGTGACTTTAAGGCTAGTAACTAGTAAATAGATTTGTGTATGTGGTCTGCGTTCAAATTTCTTGTGGGTTCCTGTTAATTCGTTTTTCTTCGATTTTCCTATTCTATATTGTTAAAAACGTGAAATTTCAGGTTCATTTATAGAAAAAATAACTTGCACAAAACTACATATCAGACATTTAAACGGTTACCTTGATTTTTCAAGCGCTGTTCGAGTTACTACTGTTCCAAAATTTGAAAATAGACCAAAAACTCGCTATAGTCTTTGAAAAATCAAGCTAACACCATGTCTTATATGTAGATTTTTGTAAGCTTCCGTAATGCTGCAAGTTACTGAGATTTCACGTTCAGTAACAATAGGAGTATAATAGGAAAATCAAAGAGAAACTTGATGGCAGGAGCCCGCAAGAAATTTGCAACGCGGCCGACGTCAATTAGCCTTTCTCACGATGACGAATATCCGCCATTTTTGGGTGGCAATTCAATGAATTAAAACAATGTGAAAAGCAATTTTTCAAAATAAACTAACCATTTAGGCATTTACAAAGCATATTTACCATCATTCGTCAAAAAAATTATAAAAAGTCGCTGTTACGTGGACTTGTCTCGCGCGACTTAGGCTGAAATGGCGGCGTGAGAAAGGGTAATTAACATGATCCGCATGTGACAAACTCGTGAACTATACACTCCACGTGAAATCAGTCTGTGGACGTCACATGTCTTGCAGATCACGTGAAAACATATTATAGTTCTTGCTTTTTACCTATTTTGGTTACGATCAAACAGAACGCCTTGAAAATATATAAAGCATTTGAAAACAAAATATATACAAGGTAGAATCGAAAAGCTTGCATTTCAGCCTTAATAATCACAGTTGACTTTTACTTCCGGTACTAAAATGTGCTTGACTTCCGCTCTAACAATAGGCATTCACGCATATATAAAAATATTTTCATAAAAAAACCCACCCATTTTTCCTACTTGCAAAGCGAAAATGTTGTCTGTCTTAAGAAAGGCAAGTGGTCTTAAAAGCTTTTCACAAGCGGCCTGTCTAAACCAACTGCTTCAAAGATACATGAGCAATGCTGTCGTCGGGGTAAAGCCCGCACATAAAACTGCCAAAGCCTTTGAAAGTATCCCAGGTAAATATATGAATTTTATTTAATAGATAAACTAATATTTTCAAAGCTGTCCACACAAATATAGCCTCAGATATTCGTCGTTAAACTAACTATATACGAAAGCCTGTATACAAAAGCGTAGCATTTGCTAGACTTCTCGGAGTTTGCCAATTTGAGAAGTAAAAATCAACGCTTGTTAAATTATTATTAACTGTGATTTGATTTTGTATGTATTGAGATAGTTTGTTTATAAAAATACACCTGTTCTGTTCAACTAAAAGCTTGGATTTTTTATAGAAGAATTATACAATGCTGGACTTTTATTTCAAAATCCCAAGCGGTTCAAATAAAAGCGTGTAGCAAATATTTTTTTGCCATTTTATACGACAATGTTTTGGCAGACATGCGAGCCGATTCCGCCGATTCCCGCTTCGGGTTTACAAAAGTTTTACTGGTATTGCCAATTTCAATCGAATACTTAAATACACAAATACATTTACTTGCCATAAATTTGTGTGTTCGTTCTCCGTGTTTTCCCTCGTTTATATTAGATCATTGTCGAGTAAAATGCCCTCGAATACTTGTATATCAAATTTCATTGTCAAACCGACTCAAACGCATGTGACATTTTGACCCTGATTTTGAACGAAAGTTTATGAGTTCAAAACGTACAAAATTTATTAAAATATGGCCTTGTTCTTCGCATCTGCTCTTAAGGAACGATTATTTCATCTTTTCCAAATATTTCTGAGCTAAACTTAGCCGTTTAACACACAGTGTTTCGTCTAGTAAAAGCACAATATGGCTAACATATTGAATTACTAATTTCAAATCCCAAAGGACCAAAATGGTTTTCCCCTGCGAATTTTAATATATAAAGTTCGCTCAATTTTAATAGCTCAATTTAATACTATATTTCAACTTAATTAAAAGGCAAAAGATTTATAATTACACAGCTAGTAGATAGAATTTAGTTTTAATGTAGGCTTTATCTGTAAACTGTGATGAATATACCCCCCAAAGGTCAATCCTATTTTTGTACCTTACAGTAATAGTCACATGCAAGTCATACGATTTTTTAATGAATTTGTAATTAATATTTACATTGTTGGCAAACGGGGGGGGGGGGGGCAAAAACCCAAACTATTGAAATAACGTATTGTTAGGAATGCCTAGCACTCTGCTAAACCCACAAGTGCATAAAAGCTTGTCATAAGTAAATTTTATCCATAAAGAAACTATTTGTTGTGTTGGTGTAGTGTACTCAGGTGAATAAGATGCTTGTGATGTTACTCTGAGTGTGTATCCACACCAGGCAGGCTTGTTTCAATATGCCTGGCCACGGTGGCAATCGAACCCATGACCTTTGGAATACTAGCCCAATGCTCTGCCAACTGAGCTACGTGGAAAAACTGTTTAAAATTTCCAATAGTTTGGGTTGTTTTGAGACCCCTGTATATGGCATTCTGTCAAAGTCAAAAAAATAGTTGCTTATGCTGGATAGCTTTATCAGTTCTAAACTGTTCTCCCTTGTAGTTAGAGCTCGACAACTGTCTCTCTGTAGCTCAGTTGGTTAGATCTCGACAACTGTCTCTCTGTAGCTCAGTTGGTTAGAGCTGGGCAACTGTCTCTCAGTTGGGTAGAGCTCAACAACGGTCTCTCTGTATCTCAGTTGGTTAGAGCTCGACAACTGTCTCTCTGTTAGCTCAGTTGGTTAGAGCTCGACAACCGTCTCTCTGTAGCTCAGTTGGTTAGAGCTCTACAACTGTCTCTCTGTAGCTCAGTTGGTTAGAGCTCAACAACTGTCTCTCTGTAGCTCAGTTGGTTAGATCTCGACAACTGTCTCTCTGTAGCTCAGTTGGTTAGAGCTCGACAACTGTCTCTCTGTAGCTCAGTTGGTTACAGCACTGCACCAGAATCGCAGGGTCGATTCCTGCCAGAGGGATGATAGGTCCATTTTTTGCGACTTTTCCTGGTTAGGTCTTTAGAATAAATGTGTAAAAATTCCAATTGCAATTTTCATCCACATATCCCGTCAAAGAAACCTGAACTAAACTAATTTTATTCCTCTCGAATTCTACCAGGTGCATTGCTAACAAATCCCAGAACGGAATACCGAAACGTCCGCATTTACCAAGGAAAGATAAAAGCAGTCGTCCTAGATTGGGCCGGTACGGTCGTGGACTGTGGCGTACTCTCTCCTGCAATTGTCTTTAGAAAAGTCTTCGAACTTGAAGGCGTGCCGATCACTAATGAAGAAGCCCGGGAACCAATGGGAATGCACAAAAAGGTCCACATACGAACCGTCACTCAGATGGATTCGGTACGAAAACGATGGAAGGAAAAATTCGGACGAAGCCCTAACGAAGAGGATGTCGAACGAATATACGAGAACTCAGTTCCGATTCAACTAGCGTGTTTAGAAGAGTACAGTGAAATGATAACCGGTGCCGTTGAAACTGTCAACCTACTCCAAAAAGAATGGGGTCTGAAGATCGGTTCGACCACTGGGTTTACGACGCCGATGTTGGACATATTGAAAAAGATTTCAGCCGAAAATGGGTACATCCCCGACTGCTATGTAGCCGCTGATCAAGTACCGCAGGCTCGGCCATACCCATATATGGTATGGATGAATGCAATCCAATTGGATGTTAATCCGATATCAGCTATAGTGAAGGTTGACGATACGAAGGATGGTATTCGAGAAGGAATATCAGCGGGTTGCTGGAGCGTTGGTCTGGCAAGAACGGTAAGTCAGAAGAGTTTTGCATCGGTTGCAGTACTACTTTAAGTAATTGTTACTTAATTTTAAACTAATTACATTTTTGCTTAAAATGAAACTATAACTTGTTACTTTTCCGACCTTTCTTAATTTTTTCGTTACATTTTCATGTTAAAATTAGGGATGAGCCGATTAATCGGTAAATAATCGGCAAAGCCGATTAATTGGCCGTTTTTTAAATAATCGGTAATCGGCTGATTATTGCCTGATAATCGGCAAATAATCGGCCATAAGACTTTTTCTGCAGCTGCCAATCACATGCTAAAATACTGAATACAAGCGAATAGATTTTCACATTTTGTTGCCAAACCTGTGTCTTTTGTCTCAAGCGAAGTGAAGCTGGGAACATTTCCACTAAAAAAACGCAGCAGACTAGCTCCCCATAGCTGACAGTGCCTTGTTTTTACACCATAATCTGCCAAAACTAAACTTTGACTATTGACATGAGAGACTGAAGCTGTTTTTAATTGTACAAAGTGTGTATTGTAAACAATAAAAGCGCAGTTACAACTTCATTGTTGGTCATCTTGTGATTTTTCGCTTGCTTTTTAAAATAATCGGTGGGTACCGATTAATCGGCCGATTAGTTACAATAATCGGCTTATAAATAATTGGCCTCAGTAATCGGCAATTTTCCTTATCGGCTTATCCCTAGTTAAAATACAGTACTTAATATGTTGTTTATACTATCAACTTTTGAATTTCACTGTGCTATTACTCCCCTCCTTTATGCCGGCTTGCAGTTCAGATATCCCATTCTTTACAGTACTAAGTTTAATTCAAACACTCATTAATAATTCATAAGCTTATTGGCAAATCATGTCAACTATAATGTCATGTGCAGTGGCTTTAAACCTGATAAAACACTCCTAATTAGTATTCTTTATATAAAGAATACTAATAAGGCAGTATCTATTGTTGTGTGTCCTCATTAGTATTTTTTATATAAAGAATACTAATAAGGCAGTATATCTATTGAATTTGTATAGTCGTGTTTGAAGCCGTTTAATAAACTCGCAGGTCGTGTTTTATTAGGTCTAAAGCCACTCGCTCGTGTCTTTAAACCTAATAAAACACTCCTGCTCGTTTATTAAACAGCTCTTAACCCATTGAGTGGCAAGCACTCTCTCCCCTTGACGAGTAAAATCACAGTCAGCATCTTTATAAAATCTGACCAAATTTGCTCTTTTCCAGGGTAATTATGTGGCATTAAACGAAAACGAAATAGACGAACTGAGCGAGGAAGAATACGAACTCAAGATTGCAAAATCCTACGAAACCCTGGCGAACGCGGGCGCACATTACGTCATCGACAGCATTGCTGAACTCCCTCCCGTAATCGAAGATATAAACCGCAGACTTGCTGCGGGCGAACGACCTTGAACGTGATAACTTATTATTTATAAAAGCCCTTATTTCAAGATTTTTCAAATTTTTTGGTTATGGTGGACAGACTCGCTCGCACACTTTTTAGGCAGGCGACTGTTAATTCTGTAAAGTTTATTAAATTTTATTACAATATTATTACAATAGGGCTCTAAATTAAAAAGAATAAAGGTTTTACAATTATAAAAATAATTAGTCTCAATTTTTCAAGTTCTTTTTGAGTTTTCTTCGATTTTGTTACATTTGAGCTTGACAACTGACCCCTGTAGCTCAGTTGGTTAGAGCACTGCACCGGTATTCGGGCAGGGACACAAGTTTCATTCCTATGAGAAGGTCCTATAGGAGGGGGGCATTGAGGGGTATTCAATACCGTAATACTGCAAGCAAATTTTGTCAATTACCGCAGTTTTCGAGTCCAAAATTGCAAATACTGTGTACCGCAAGATTTCCAATATCGTAATACTGCAATTTTTCAAGGAAAATACCATAAGAAAAATAAGCTAATACCGCCATACCGTAAATCCCAATGTCCCCCCCCCCCCCTAGTTGATATATAAAAATTACACCTTTTCGATGATTACATCACATATCTCATCTTGGGAGCCTTGTTCTCATGTTTCAAGATGAATGGTGCCAAGATATGCGATGTAATTATTGAAAGAGTCTATTATAAATAATATACTATACCAACCTTGTATGGCTACTTTTTAATATTTCAGCTTGATAGCCCGTTCGCAGGCGAGGCTTTCACTTCTGCGATATACTAGAAAACAATGTTTTGATAAATATTTACTAACTTTTCATTTTAAAACACAAGTTTTGATCAATTTCGTTAGTATAACAGGAAGGAATATTTTGTATTTACCATGTCCTTGCTTTCCAATAACCCTCCAAATTCATCATTTAATTCCTGTTTAACGACCATGTTTGAGTCTTTGAGGTACAAATTCATATTCCAATACTTAAAGTCCAATATTTAAGTCCAACATTTCAAATCCATGTATTTAAAGACCAATATTTAAAGCCAAATATTTAAAGTCCACTTTCCCGCTCAAACTTGTTCAAGAGTTGCACGTGGTATCCGAGTCAAAAACCATGCCCCGGGGAAAAGACTCTGGATGCAATTTGCCCGAGGCTCCAATCTCGTATTCAAAATTGCCCGTTCGCAGGTTGGATTGCCCGAGGCTAGAAACCTGGTTAAGGTAAAACGCGGATGCGGACGGACGGATGAGATGAAACGCGGATATTTAGGGTAAAATGCGTATATAGTATGACGATTATTTCGACCATTTATAGGTTATCGACAGTGGCTGGTTTTTAGTCACGTGGTACATTTAGCGCTTGCTTGGTCAACTCCAAAAAGAAACACGGTTACCAGAGCGAGTTAATTTTTCATTATATAATTGACTTGCTTGTAATTTAACGAGATATTAATAGCAGAACAGTCACGCTCAAAGCATGCAAAAATGTTTATTAAGAGCGAATTATGATTACGCTAAATTATGTTGTTTTTACAAGTCCACGATTTTCACCGTTTTTCTTCTTCAAAATTTATCCTCGAACTGCAAAGTAGACAGCAAGACAAGACGTTCCGACGATGCAAACTTTGTTTATACTATAATAATATACATGAAAAAATGTTCAATTCTGGTTGGCTAAGAGAGTGCAATTTTCTCGAAATACAGTGCCAAAAAATGAAATACGGTGCAAATTTCATTGACTATGAGACACAGCCATTTCTAGCAGAAAATAATACAAAAACCCCCAAACATTTACACGTGACAAAAATGGCTGGTGTCTTTAGTAAACTTTCTATTAGAATTGTTTATATTAAAATCTATTTCCCATGTGACTGCATAATTATTTCATGTATATTATTAATAAGTAATAGTATGGTTTCTTGTGCAATGGACATATTCCCTAATGAACAAAATTTTGATCCAGACAAGTCTAGACAAACATTTCCCCACAGCTTGAAAGAGCATCACAAAATTAGTAATATTCCGAAGTTTCGTTGCGAAATGTTGTAAAATGCGGATAATATAGCCTTGCGAAATTTGCCGTTTTTCAGTCATTTTGTATTACGCGCGGGAAATTGATACCTTTTTTCAGAAAGTGGTACCAATTTCCCGTGCGGGAGTTTTTCAAAGACTTCACATTGCTCGTCTTTGAAAAACTCACTCTTGGATGTCTTTTTTTTTCCAAATTGCGCTCGAAACCATATTATTACCTATAGAAATTGCGATTCAATGTCAAATGCAAGATGCAAATCATATTTTAACAAAATATAAAATATATATATAATAAAGTACCAAAATATTATAACTTAGGTAAAATATTTCCAGAAATTTCAATGTACAGTACAATACCCCCAAACACAAGGAATCTAATAATATTTATCGCGTATATACTATTCTTTTATTTGATAGAAGCTTAACCGTGCATCTTTTTTCGAATCGAGATTTTTGAGATTATAGATGTTGCCTGCAAAGACACAACAGATTTTCGTTTAGATTTGGGGAGTGGTCATTGTTTATGGCGGGGGGGGGGGGGGGGGGGGGG
>CACRXK020002641.1:0-41641 GCA_902702795.2 Paramuricea clavata
TTTAGAACTGATAGAGCTATCCAGTATAAATAAAGTTAGTTTAGTTTAGGTTTCCTCCTGTAGTAACACTGATCAATAAGAGATGATCCTTACTGGACCTCTAGGAAGAACAGTTTAGAACTGATAGAGCTATCCAGTATAAATAAAGTTAGTTTAGTTTAGGTTTCCTCCCGTAGTGACACTGGATCAATAAGAGATGATCCTTACTGGACCTCTAGGGAGAACAGTTTAGAACTGATAGAGCTATCCAGTATAAATAAAGTTAGTTTAGTTTAGGTTTCTTCCTGTAGTAACACTGGATCAATAAGAGATGACCCTTACTGGACCTCTAGGAAGGACAGTTTAGAACTGATAGAACTATCCAGTACAAATAAAGTTAGTTTAGTTTAGGTTTTCTCCTGTAGTAACACTGGATCAATAAGAGATGATCCTTACTGGACTTCTAGGAAGAACAGTTTACAACTGATAGAGCTATCCAGTATAAATAAAGAACGTTTCGCCTAAATTATGTCTGATATAAAACATACCGTTTTGCTTCGGTTGCTTTGTATGCGGTTGCTCTGTAGTCGGTTGCTCTGTTTGCGGTGGCTTGTTGCTCTCACATACTAAAAATGAATAGGATTTTTTTATTAGCAGAAATTAAAGCCTGGCAAAGCAATTATTAAATTTTCTATGAATAAGTTTTAGCGAGCACATTGTATTACCATTTTTCCTGTCAAAGAGTGGGCAGGAGGGAGATTGCACTTCTTTCTCACTAAAATGAATTCTAAAAACCAGTGTACAGTTCTTCGATGTATTATTAGTTAGAGATTGTTCTCTTCCGTCTGAGGTCGCTGAAGAAAGAGAAAAATATGGATTTATTATTTATACTGGATAGCTTCGTCAGGTCGAAACTGTTCTAGTAAGGGCCATCTCTTATTGATCCAGTGTTACTACAGGAGGAAACCTAAACTTACTTTATTTATTCTGGATAGCTCCATCAGTTCTAAACTGTTCTCCCTAGAGGTCCAGTAAGAGTCATCTCTTATGGATCCAGTGTTACTACAGGACGAAACCTAAACTAAACTAACTTTATTTATGCTAGATAGCTCTATCAGTTCTAAACTGTTCTTCCTAGAGGTCCAGTAAGGATCATCTCTTACTGATCCAGTGTTACTACAGGAGGAAACCTAAACTAAACTAACTTTATTTATAGTGGATAGCTCCATCAGTTCTAAACTGTTCTTCCTAGAGGTCCAGTAAGAATCATCTCTTATTGATCCAGTGTTACTACAGGAGGAAACCTAAACTAAACTAACTTTATTTATAGTGGATAGCTCCATCAGTTCTAAACTGTTCTTCCTAGAGGCCCGCTAAGGGCCAAGATTAATGATTCAATTTTACTATTAAAGGAATCTTGTTGTATTTGGTAGAGTCAAACTGGAAGCGTTCTTCTGACATGTGACTGAGGTGAAATTTTAATGAAACAACTGCATATTGCTGGAATTATTTAACCTTTGTCATCGCGTATACGCTGACCCATGCACTGTGATATTATACTCACCAAAGAACATGTAATCTTTGCCATATTCAAACCTGGGTAGATCAGGGTGGGCTTGATTAAGATTGATTTGAATATTCTGGTATTTCAATTCCTTTGGTTTGTCACAGTTCAATATAAAAATGGCTGTGGAGTTCTCTAAGTAACACAAAGAACACGACGCGATTTAGTATGTTATTTGTCTCTGAAATACCTGAAAAAGATATCTCAAACGTGGTGATCCAGTGAAGGTAGTATTCTTCTACAATTAGCTGTCGTGGTTTGTGTCTGAACGACTTGAAAAAAATCTTTATAGTACAGTACTTACCACTTGTATCGCAAGCGCCATCAAAGTTTTTTATGTCCGCCGGCACCTCTTTGACATACAAATTTTGAAAACGTCCATCTGTATTCATTCGTTCACTGCCTCTTATTTTGATAATATCGTTCGGACAAACAAATGTTATAAAATCATATATCTTCACTTGTACGACCTCGTCCCAGAACTGCTTCTCTAGTCTAAATTATGTAAAGGTTTAACTTTAGATTTAGACAGTTCAGAACTGATGGAGCTATCCAGTATAAATAAAGTTAGTTTAGTTTAGGTTTCCTCCTGTAGTTAACACTGGATCAATAAGACATGATCCTTACTGGACCTCTAGGAAAAACAGTTTAGAACTGCTAGAGCTATCCAGTATAAATAAAGTTAGTTTAGTTTAGGTTTCCTCCTGTAGTTAACACTGGATCAATAAGAGATGATCCTTACTGGACCTCTAGGAAAAACAGTTTGGAACTGATAGAGCTGTCACGAGTATAAATAAAGTTAGTTTAGTTTAGGAGGCTTGCACGCAAATACAGGATGTTTTAAGTTGCACTTTGTTTTTTTTTCTTTAGTGTTCCTGTTATGGCCAGGTCAATCGTGCCTGAATATTGGCTTACAAAAGATTGCTGTATGTAACTGTAAGTAAGTGTTTACAAGTTTTCTAAAGATCTTGTATGGCTTCCTTTGTACAAAGGGTGTGGATTGTTGCATGTAACTGTAACTAACTCTGTTTATATGTCACAAAGTTTTGATAAAGATGTTGTGCGGCTTCCTCTGTACAGAGGGTGTAGAGCATCGAGCATCTTAAAATAACCATGACTAAAACTAAACCAGCTTTAATTTATATTGGATAGCTCTATCAGTTCTAAACTGTTCTCCCTAGACGTCCGGTAAGAGTCATCTCTTATTGATCCAGTGTTACTTCAGAACGAAACCAGAGTTCTCAAAGAAAACCTGTGCTGTTTGGTAGAGTCAAAGTGGAAGCACTCTTCTAACGTTTGACTGAGGAGAAATTGTTGTAATCAGACACCAATAAACTTCGGTCCTGTAGTCAACCGAGTTACGTAATGTAATCAGATGCCTTTGAATTCTTAATCAGCTCTAGACATCGCGATGTGTATAATGTTGAATCGAGTTTATATATACTTACATTGGGTTGCTGGTGTCCCAGAAAAGTGTTGGTAAATATGCACCATAAGTAAAAGGTAGCAAGATGAATAATATAGCAATGACCACACGATGCATGATTTTGTTTCAGACGAGAGTTACACTACAAGAAAAAATTAACATTAATTTAGTCACTCAGATTGACCAGCACCTGCTGAACAATAGTGACACTCACATGATAGAGAAGCACTTGTTGATGTAAAAATATACCAATCGAAATTCATCGTTTTCGGTTCATGCATCATGCATGTGACTAAGTTTGAGTTCATGTATAATATGTCAAAAGTCTTTAAATATCAAATTAAAGGAACACCTGTCAATTTATTTCTCAGAAAATGAAAGTTCGAACCTTCACACAGCGCAGGAAATAGGATAATAAATGTATAAAAATGTCTGTATAAAATTTCACATTCGAGATTTACATCTACAAAATCCATCTCCAATTATATCGAGTGTGGCTGCCCAAACTCTTGATATTTACAATTGACAACTGAACAGTCAGTATCTTTCTAAATAAGTGAAAGTGAAATATGGGACTGTTCGTTTCGCTTAGTTGATGTAGGAAGACAATAACAAGCTTCCGTGCTTTGTTCATGGCATCTCCCAAGTCTAGTGGAGGTCTAGTGTAGGTGGTATTCTACAATAAGCTGTCGTGGTTTGTGTCTGAACTACCTGAAAAAGATATCTCAAACGTGATGGTCCAGTGTAGGTAGTATTTTACAATAAGCTGCCGTGGTTTGTGTCTGAACTACCTGAAAAAGATATCTCAAACGTGGTGGTCCAGTGTAGGTAGTATTCTACAATAAGCTGTCGTGGTTTGTGTCTGAACTACCTGAAAAAGATACTTAAACGTGGTGGTCCAGTGTAGGTAATATTCTACAATAAGCTGTCATGGTTTGTGTCTGAACTACCTGAAAAAGATATCTTAAACGTGGTGGTCCAGTGTAGGTATAGTATTCTACAATAAGCTGTCTCTCTAATAAGTCCCGTCTGGCCTTTCGTTCTAAAGTTGTTTTCGGTCGCCAATGTAACGGTTTTGTGTTAATTTAAAACAAATAAGAAATCCTCTCAATATGATTATTTTTACATAACCTAGCTACTATTAACTGCCGTTGGTGCTGTCAAATATTAAAGTGACAGTATGTCTCCATATTTCAATTGTATACTTTACGTTTGGCTCATTTTCTTACTCCTGTCAACGTATCTGAAGTTGACCGCCCGTAGCGCTTGTGGGAACACACCAATTGTGAAGTATATTGCCAAACTGATACTGTCAAAATACTGTCATTTAATTGTCTAACTCGATGGATATTTGTATAGTATATAATTATCTAGTCTATAAACTGTTTATAATATTAAGTTGCTTACACACAGTAGAGTAACAGTTGCCAATTAGCGAAGACAACGTAACTTTAACGCAAGAGAACGAATTTATACCTTTTTTAGTTGACAACTTGTCGATTTCCAAACCTGCTCGCCTGTATATATTGTCGAGACTTTATGCTTTGGTGATCAGCTTATTAATACGATTAAATCCTCCTTAGCCTAATGTGTACATATACTTAATAGCTTCATATGATGATCCGAGAACACAGTTGATCCAAATGAACAAACTAGATCCGGCAGTTGTCGTGTGTCATGACCAAACGTGCGTTGTAGAAGTACTTGTAGTTTGTGAAAACTTCCTGTGGGTACATGCAAATCATAATTCATCGTAGTTCTGGAGCAAATATCTAAATCCAACCCACCTGTCATTTGCATATAAAGTAGTTTAAATGTGATAAAATAATATTTGAAAACGATGGCCTTTTCTATAGATTCTATGGTAGCTTTTTCTACGTTATCATACCAGAAACCTTTATGATCTAACTTTAATACGAGACTGTTATATTTTAGGAATCTATATAGCTATTTAACAATCGTGTTGGCGTAATATAAGCATTGTAGTGGCTGAATTAATTTGCTAAATTAGCTTGTTCTTAAACGTATTAAAACATAAGGATGCTTTATACTTTATACGATTATACTTGATACACTTCGAAAAATGGTGGTCTACTTCTAGATTTATGTTCAGAAAATTTTGTCAATTAACGTTTACGATACTATTTCATTCATTTTTTATTCTCACAAAAGGCGTATGCATATAATAGTATATAGAGTAGTCTAAGAGTTGCCGAATATCCTGAAGAAAATATACTGGCTCGTCCACTAGATTTGAGGAACCTTTGTGTTATGATAAATGATTTTAATTTAACTATTGACATTTAACTATAACCTAGGGTGACCTTACTAATTCTATTTTTTATAAATCCCTTAAAGTTCTGAGCCCATAGAGGAACTTATATAATTATAAGATAATAGTTTGTTTTAAAAGGAAGGCATTTGCATATAATCACTTGACGTTAAAGAGACACCCTGACACCACCTAGGTTGTTAATATTGGCCATTCAATTCCTTTTTAAGGCTTTTTTATATTAGATATAATTCCACGTATATTCTCGAGACATGTTTATATATGGATAAAGATTCTTTGTGCTTGTATTTTGAATGGTTGGACATGGGATAATGGCCTCACAGAAGCTAGGAGATTCCTCGGGAGAAATTTAGTAAATTCTTTACAATATCAGATCACTTTAGGGTAGCCCACATTCAAGAACATGTACTACCTCTGTATGATCTAACTATGCTTAACTCAGCAGTGAGTTCTGTACAACATCAGATCACTTTAAGGTAGCTCACATTCAAGAACATGTACTACCTCTGTATGATCTAACTATGCTTAACTCAGCAGTGAGTTCTGTACAACATCAGATCACTTTAAGGTAGCCCACATTCAAGAACATGTACTTACCTCTGTATGATCTAACCATGCTTAACTCAGCAGTGAGTTCTGTACACCATCAGATCACTTTTAGGTAGCTCACATTCAAGAACATGTACTACCTCTGTATGATCTAACTATGCTTAACTCAGCAGTGAGTTCTGTACAACATCAGATCACTTTAAGGTAGCCCACATTCAAGAACATGTACTTACCTCTGTATGATCTAACCATGCTTAACTCAGCAGTGAGTTCTGTACACCATCAGATCACTTTTAGGTAGCTCACATTCAAGAACATGTACTACCTCTGTATGATCTAACCATGCTTAACTCAGCAGTGAGTTCTGTACAACATCAGATCACTTTAAGGTAGCTCACATTCAAGAACATGTACTACCTCTGTATGATCTAACCATGTTTAACTCAGCAGTGAGTTCTGTACAACATCAGATCACTTTAAGGTAGCTCACATTCAAGAACATGTACTACCTCTGTATGATCTAACCATGCTTAACTCAGCAGTGAGTTCTGTACAACATCAGATCACTTTAAGGTAGCTCACATTCAAGAACATGTACTACCTCTGTATGATCTAACCATGCTTAACTCAGCAGTGAGTTCTGTACAACATCAGATCACTTTAAGGTAGCTCACATTCAAGAACATGTACTACCTCTGTATGATCTAACCATGCTTAACTCAGCAGTGAGTTCTGTACAACATCAGATCACTTTAAGGTAGCTCACATTCAAGAACATGTACTATCTCTGTATGATCTAACCATGCTTAACTCAGCAGTGAGTTCTGTACAACATCAGATCACTTTAAGGTAGCTCACATTCAAGAACATGTACTATCTCTGTATGATCTAACCATGCTTAACTCAGCAGTGAGTTCTGTACACCATCGTATAACCTTAATGTAGCTCACATTCAAGAATATGTATACTATACATGGAAATAATATTATAAAATAACATGTATATAACGCGTGTTCTGATTGGTCGAAACCCGTGTTTGGATCAGGCCATCCAAACACGGAAGACTATCGTGTTGTTGTTATTTTATAAAACAATTACTTTATGGTTTCCCTGTTAGGATGGCCTGATCCAAACACTTGAGAATGTTGCTCGAGTTAAGAAAAGCGCGCAAAATCACTCGCCTTCGGCTCGTGTTTTCGCGCGCTTTTCTTAACTCTCGCAACATTCCCGCGTGTTTGGATCAGGCCATCCAAACACAGAAACCATAAATAATTGTATACTGTGACCTTGAAAGGCTTGAATATCCTCAGTTCTATACCAGATATGCAAGAATATGCCAAATGGTTGTTTTATTGTTACACCTACGTTTTCTTAGGACCAGGACGGCAGGAAGGGCCGATATTTTACATCATTGTATTTAAATCACATGCACGGCCAGTGGGAGGATATATTTTTTTGCGTTGAAACGCGAAATAATTTTTGAAAATCGCAGGAAATAATTTTAAAGTGTAAAAATAATTTTAATCGACACTAGTCTTCCATGCACGTCAAATGTGCGCAAATTAAACAATTTAAATTTTTGGATCAAATTAAAAATGTTTTTCATCAGAGCCAGGAACATGCCATATGTCAATGACTCTATCGAATAGTCAGAAGAAATCAGCCATATTTTACTGGCATACGTATTATCTAATTTCTTACCAGCAAACCCTTAGGTTAGGGATGGGTTAAGAATTAGTTTTAGGTTTTGATGATGGATCGAATCGCGTCCATTGTGTTTAGACTTTTAGGCGGAATTTTGCGCGCGGAGCGGAATTTTTCTTTGTCTTTTCTAATTAGTTCCACCCCTGAAATCAGACGACAAAGAAAAATTCCGCGTAATGAAAATTATATTATTATATATATATATATATAATCTGACTTAATGTGAGTTGGAAATTGTCTATTGAAAACGAGAATCTTGTGTATATGTTATACGTTACGCAAAAAAAAATTCGGTTTTGAACACTTGGACGCAAAAACGCACCATTGAAAAAAAGAATGTTTTCTCTAAATAGCATATTTCTTGAATCCCTCAAAAGTTGTCAACTGCTGTCTGCTCTATCAATCGTGCAAGTTTCGACAGTCTCAAAAGACGTTGAATTATGAGCATGTGACAATTGCTCTCAAGCGTCATGTTTGTTGATCACGTCCACAAAAATACGTTGTCAATACACCCACAGTATATTTTTCTTCAAGTCTTCTGAGATCTGAACTTGTCTGAATCTCTCTTTAGACCCATTTCCACTCAAGAAAAATGTCCGCGGACAGAAAATTTTCCGAAAATATCATTGTTAAAAGTTGGAAAATTTTCATCTTCCAAATTTTTTTCCGACGAAAAATTCGTGTCGGCCAAATCATATTTTACGAATTTTTCTTTTCGCGGAAAATTTTTCCGAGTGGAAATATGGTTCTGTTTGTAAATCACAAACAGTTCTGTACCAGTGTGGGTCGTAGAGAGTTTAAGTTCGACTTCCAATACCAATACCGATACCAATGTTTTCACTTCCGTTCTCATTTTGGTACCGGGAATTTTAAAGCGTTTAGTTAGTACTACAAATAAAGTATAGAACACATTAATCGTCACCGAAAATGTGCGGTATACTAAACGGCAGCTGAGCTAAAATTCCGACTAAAACATGACTCAGGCGATGCTAATAAACAAATAGTTTACATGTTTATCGTAAAAAGTATGAAATATCCGATCTATATGAGTTTATCTTACAATTCCCCCGACTTCCAATACAAGGCCGACTTCGGTAGTGGTGACTTCCAATACACTTGTCCTCGTGCTTCTTGCGAGCAGAGAGCATGCGCATGACATGTTGTTAGTATCGGTATTGGTATCGGAAGTCGAACTTAAACTCTCTAGTGGCGATTAGAACACCACTGTGGATTGATAGGGATAGAAGTACCTGGAGAATAGAAGAACTGAATTTCGACGTTTCGAGCGAAGGCCCTTCGTTGAAAAGTTACTTTCCGAGGAGCGGCCTTCAACGTCGAAGTTTTTCTTGTATTCTTCAAGTAGTTCTAAATAGAAACTCGATGGTGATCAAGGCTTCAAAATAGAATTGTATCAATTTCTAGTATAGTATGGTATTTATTGGTCCGTATTCTTGTGTAACTTAATATACTATGTTAATTTACGACCGGAGAGTTGCATTGTTTTGGTGCTGTTCGTCATGAGAACTGAATATAAACATTCTCACATTCTTCTGTCGCGAGATAATTCTCGTGAGAAAAATGAAAAGAACGAGATGTTTCTCAGCTGAATTTTATCTTATGTTATTGAAAATCAATATCTTTGTTGCTATGCTTTTATCGTATTTAATTTACACTTACCTGCCACGTGTAAGAAAACGAAGAATTTTCACGTAATTTTTGGGACACTTTTTCACATATCACTCGTGTTTGTACTACTATTCCTGTAATGAACGAAACGAGTTCAAATCTTGTGGGTTTATAGTAGACTTCTCATGGTTTTGAAATTTTAGTTTATTTGCGACCTGTCAGAAACGTCTGTTGCTGCCGTACTCCAAAGCTGTTTTGTATGTAAATCAGTCTTTACCGCCTTACAGGTGGGACCTGCATACCCGTTTATTTTAACGACCTCATTTGCGTCATTTTCAGGCGCAGGAATTTCGAGGCTCTCGAGATGAATGAGGAAGTCCTGGGATATACGAATAATCAGGAAGACATTATCGGAAGAACGTCAGTCCACAAGAAAATGTGAGTTTTAACGCAGTAGAAAGATAATTCTTTGAAGCAGTTGACTTTTTCTCGTGCAACGAACCACACTAAACCCTTCATCAAACAAGGATGAGAGTTGCAAATCTCGCTCGTGTTTGAACACACCAACTCTAATACAACTCCTGTTCTCTTTTTATCAAGCAATAAAAGACAAGAAAACTCTTATGCAAACTCTCGCTTGTCAACTCTCATGCAACTCTTGTTCTTGTTTGATCAAGCAATGAAAGTTGAGAAAACTCTCATGTAAACTCTCGCTTGTCAATTCTCATGCAACTCTTGTTCTCGTTTGATCAAGTAATGAAAGTTGAGAAAACTCTCATGTAAACTCTCGCTTGTCAACTCTCATACAGATCTTGTTCTCGTTTGATCAAGCAATGAAAGTTGAGAAAACTCTCATGTAAACTCTCGCTTGTCAACTCTCATGCAACTCTTGTTCTCGTTTGATCAAGCAATGAAAGTTGAGAAAACTCTCATGTAAACTCTCACTTGTCAACTCTCATGCAACTCTTGTTCTCGTTTGATCAAGCAATGAAGGTTGAGAAAACTCTCATGTAAACATTGGTATGGGCGTGGTTAGATTGATTACCATAGGTGCTTGTGAGATGTAATTGTATCTAATGAAAAACTGTGGAACGATAATATAAAACTAAGTGACTCAATGATAAGTATTTTGCATTTATAATGCCCAAAATTGTAATTTTATGAAACCTATTTTATTAACTACATTTTTATTTACAACTGTAAAACCAGTTAAAAAATTGTTTTTTTCACAACACCGTTTTAATTGTGAATTATTTCCCATTCATTGTCTGGGAGTATATCATATGTTTTCTACGAGATTCAGTTTGTGAGGAGGGAAGGTGGTCTTTTGTGTCTATAGAAAATTGCAAAATACAATCAAAATTAGTGGTTGTAGTGGAAACACAATAGAAGTAGAAAAGAATCCTTGATAATTAATACAATAGAATGCAAGATTAAAAGAGAATATAATAGAACACAATAGAATACAGTCACAGACAATAGAATACAATGGAACACAATAGAATACAATACAATAAATTAGAATGCAATAGAATACAATAGAACACAATGGAATACAATACAATGCAATACAATACTCAATAGATTATAATGGAATGGATTACAAGGGAATACAACGGCGCTCCGCGTCGTTGGTTCGAGGATTAAATGCAATTGTTTTTAGATAATTAAATACAATTTAGTTTACCTGATTCAAAGGGTAAATTCTTTTAGGCAGGACTGTCTCCTTCCAAAGTCTCTGATTTAAAACCTATGTCTATAAACACAAAATATTTGTACTAATTATTGAAATGCCTTGGTATTAAAACGAAGCAAATGACCAGAGCGAAAATAAGTTTCTCCTGTCCAATCATATAGGCGTCTAAAACTTACTATTATATTTGGACAAAAGAGATTTCTTCGGTAGTGCCTCTGGTGATCCTACATTGCTGATAGCAGTGCTTTGATCTTGACCGTTATATTGACAAACGCCATTTGCTGAAATAAAATTAGAAACAACTTTATTTACTAAACTAACTTTATTTATACTGGATAGCTCAATCAGTTCTAAACTGTTTTTCCTAGAGCTCCAGTAAGGATCATCTCTTATTGATCCAGTGTTACTACAGGAGGAAACCTAAACAAAACTAACTTTATTTAGACTGGATAGCTCTATCAGTTCTAAACTGTTCTCGCTAGAGGTCCAGTAAGGATCATCTGTTATTGATCCAGTGTTAGTACAGAAGGAAACCTAAACTAACTTTATTTATACTGGATAGCTCTATCAGTTCTAAACTGTTCTCCCTAGAGGTCCAGTGAGGATCATCTGTTATTGATTCAGTATTACTACAGGAGGAAACCTAAACTAAACTAACTTTATTTATACTGGATAGCACTATCAGTTCTAAACTGTTCTCCCTAGAGGTCCAGTAAGGATAATCTCGTATTGTGCCAGTGTTATATCCTACAGGGGAAACCTAAACAAAACTAACTTTATTTATACTGGATAGCTTTATCAGTTCTAAACTGTTCTTCCTAGAGGTCCAGTAAAAGTAATCTCCTATACAGGAGGAAACCTAAACTAGTGAGAACTGTAGCATTAACTTTGAATTAACCAGATAATCTTACGGTAATTACTTTTTTTCTTCTTCGTTTTCTGTAATCGACAGAGTAGACAGTAAATAAAAGCAGTGACAATAATCGGGATCAACAACGTCACGAATCCAGCAAGAAAACCATATGCGAATCTATCCCAACTCTTGGTATCGGACCCTTTTCCTGCTGCGTTTCCTTGCTGAGTGGGGCTTGGTGTGGTTCTTCCTTTGGTACCAGTATCGTTCCCATCTGTGGTTGTAGATTGAGAGGTTTTTGGTGTTGATGGTGTTGTTGTTGTTGATGTTGTGCTGACGTCATGGCACTCTGGCACTGTAACAAAGTTCAATTTAAAGTTAAGAACTGTGGCAACGGTTAAAAGATGTTAGTTCAATAGCTTGCAAATGGCAAGTATTTTACCTCAAGACTTAATCTCTCCGAGCTTTTAAAAGTGGAAATAACATTATGATGGAAATTGAAGTCATTTCACCGTTGTTTGGTACATTGGTTAGATCCGTAGCTAACGGTTCAATATTTTTCCTTTTAAAGTGTCAACTTTTCTGAGGTTGACAACCATCCGCTGCCCTGTAACGCTGACTCAAACCCACCAAATAAGAAAGTAAACTTATGAAGAGTATCTAATTTTTTTCCATAAATCAAGTCCTATTTTTAGCAACATTCCAGGTGGCGCCCACGGTACCCATGCCATCCAGTCATGATCCAGGGATCAGAATGTTCCATTGTCTTTTCATTGTTTTGAAAATCACACTGTTCTCCATGTCATCCAGTCACGATCCAGTGATCAGAATGTTCCATTGTCTTTTCATTGCTTTGAAAATCCCACTGTTCTCCATGCCATCCAGTCATGATCCAGTGATCAGAATGTTCCATTGTCTTTTCATTGTTTTGAAAATCTCACTGTTCTCCATGCCATCCAGTCATGATCCAGTGATCAGAATGTTCCATTGTCTATTCATTGGTTTGAAAATCACACTGTTCTCCATGTCATCCAGTGATCAGAATGTTCCATTGTCTTTTCATTGCTTTGAAAATCCCACTGTTCTCCATACCATCCAGTCATGATCCAGTGATCAGAATGTTCCATTGTCTTTTCATTGTTTTGAAAATCCCACTGTTCTTCATGCCATCCAGTCATGATCCAGTGATCAGAGTATTCCATTGTCTTTTCATTGTTTTGAAAATCCCACTGTCACTCAATGAAATTCTATTATAAAATAACATGTACATAACGCGTATTCTGATTGGTCGAAACCCGTGTTTGGATCAGGCCATCCAAACACGGAAGACTATCGTGTTGTTGTTATTTTATAAAACAATTACTTTATGGTTTCCGTGTTTGGATGGAATGATCCAAACACTTGGGAATGTTGCTCGAGTTAAGAAAAGCGGGCAAAATCACTCGCCTTCGGCTCGTGATTTCCCTCGCTTTTCTTAACCCTCGCAACATTCCCGCGTGTTTGGATCAGGCCATGCAAACACGGAAACCATAAAGTAATTGTATATTGATATCCAATTGATTCTAATTGATAATTTTTTATACCCACCTTTCTTCCTATCTGTTTCGAAAGTCTTCTCCTTGCTGTAGTTTCCAGGACCTTTTGCCGTGTGAGCCCGCACTTTGACAATATACTTCTGGTCAGCGGCCAACTCACATAAAGTGACGTTACGTTGTTTTGCTGGTGCCAAGACCTCTCGACAAGGCTCGGTCAAATTCTCTCGGTAACACACCGTGTAGTATGTTATGTTGCACGCGATGTTGCTCGGGGGTTGCCAGGATACACTTACTTTGTTACCAGTGATTGTTTTTGTATTAAGTTCTTGCGGCGTAATGTTTTTACATTCTATGAGAAAGGGAACATTACAAATGTGTTCGGGGCTTAGACATATCTGTCTCCTCTGTGACTGGGATTTTATTTCTGCATTATTCAGTTGCCTGATTTTATAATTTCACGTCAGTCACATGTGAGAAGAGTGCTTGCTTATTCCGATTTTCTTGAGGTACTCCGATTTATTCCTGTTGTGTTACTGATCAATAAAAGATGATCCTTACTGTACCTCTAGGGAGAACAGTTTAGGACTGATAGAATTATTCAGTGTAAATAAAGTTAGTTTAGGTTTCCTCCTGTAATAACACTGGATTAATAAGAGATGATCCTTACTCGACCTCTAGGAAGAACAGTTTAGAACTGATAGAACTATTACGTATAAATAAAATTAGTTTAGTTTAGGTTTCCTCCTGTAGTAACACTGGATCAATGAGAGATGATCCTTACTGGACCTCTAGGAAGAACAGTTTAGAACTGATAGAGCTATCTAGCATAAACAAAGTTAGTTTAGGTTTCCTCCTGTGGTAACAATGGATCAATAAGAGATGATCCTTACTGGACCTCTAGGAAGAACAGTTTAGAATTGATAGAGTTCACCAGTATAAATAAAGAATGTTTCGCCTAAATTATGGCTGACATAAAATAATAAAACATACCGTTTTGCTTCGGTTGTTCTGTAAGCGGTTGCTCTGTTTGCGGTGGTTTGTTGCTCTCACATACTAAAAATGAATAGGAATTTTTTATTAGCAGAAATTAAAGCCTGGCAAAGCAATTATCATTAAATTTTTTATGATTAAGTTTAAGCGAGCACATTGTATTACCATTTTTCCTGTCAAAGAGTGGGCAGGAGGGAGATTGTACGTCTTCTTTACTAAAATGAATTCTAAAAACCAGTGTACAGTTCTTCGATGTATTATTAGTTAAAGATTGTTCTCTTCCGTCTGAGGTCGCTGGAGAATGAGAAAATATGGATTTATTATTTATACTGGATATCTTTATCAGTTCTAAACTGTTCTAGTAAGAATCATCTCTTATTGATCCAGTGTTACGACCGGAGGAAACCTAAACAAAACTAACTTTATTTATGCTGGATAGCTCTATCAGTTCTAAACTGTTCTTCCAGTAAGGGTCATCTCTTATTGATCCAGGAGAAAATCTAAACTAAACTAAGGAATCTTGCAGTATTAGGTCGAGTCGAACTGGAAGCATTCTTCTCCCTTGGAACTGAGGTGAAATTTTAATCAAGGAACTGTATATATTGCAGGAATCATTTAATTCACATTGCTTGTCATAGGGCATACGCTGACCCACTAACGTGATATCACTCACCAAAGAACATGTAATCTTTGCCATATTTAAACTTGGGTAGATCAGGATGGGCTTGATTAAGATTGATTTGAATATTCTGGTATTTTAATTCTTTTGGTTTGTCACAGTTCAATATAAAAATGGCTGTGGAGTTCTCTAAATAACAAACAACACGATGCGATTTAGTATGTTATTTGTGTCTGAAATGCCTACGTGGTGGTCCAGTGTAGGTAATATTCTACAATAAACTGTCGTGGTTTTTGTCTGAACTACCTGAAAAAGATATCTCAAACATGGTGGTCTAGTGTAGGTAGTATTCTTCTACAATTAGATGTCGTGGTTTTTGTCTGAACTACCTGAAAAAGATATCTCAAACGTGGTGGTCCAGTGTAGGTAGTATTCTACAATAAGCTGCCGTGGTTTGTGTCTGAACTACCTGAAAAAGATATCTCAAACGTGGTGGTCCAGTGTAGGTAGTATTCTACAATAAGCTGTCGTGGTTTGTGTCTGAAATACCTGAAAAAGATATCTCAAATGTGGTGGTCCAGTGTAGGTAGTACTCTACAATAAGTTGTCGTGGTTTGTGTCTGAACTACCTGAAAAAGATATCTCAAACGTGGTGGTCCAGTGTAGGTAGTATTCTACAATTAGCTGTCGTGGTTTTTGTCTGAACTACCTGAAAAAGATATCTCAAACATGGTGGTCTAGTGTAGGTAGTATTCTTCTACAATTAGATGTCGTGGTTTTTGTCTGAACTACCTGAAAAAGATATCTCAAACGTGGTGGTCCAGTGTAGGTAGTATTCTACAATAAGCTGTCGTGGTTTGTGTCTGAACTACCTGAAAAAGATATCTCAAACGTGGTGGTCCAGTGTAGGTAGTATTCTACAATAAGCTGTCGTGGTTTGTGTCTGAACTACCTGAAAAAGATATCTCAAATGTGGTGGTCCAGTGTAGGTAGTATTCTACAATAAGTTGTCGTGGTTTGTGTCTGAACTACCTGAAAAAGATCTTTATAGTAGAGTACTTACCACTTGTATCGCAAGCGCCATCAAAGTTTTTGATGTCCGCCGGCACTTCTTTGACATACAAGTTTGGAAAACGTCCATCTGTATTCATTCGTTCACTGCCTCTTATTTTGATAATATCGTTCGGACAAACAAATGTTATAAAATCATATATCTTCACTTGTACGACCTCGTGCCAGAACTGCTTCTCTAGTCTAAATTATGTAAAGGTTTAACTTTAGATTTAGACAGTTTAGAACTGATAGAGCTATCCAGTATAAATAAAGTTAGTTTAGTTTAGGTTTCCTCCTGTAGTTAACACTGGATCAATAAGACATGATCCTTACTGGACCTCTAGAAAGAACAGTTTAAAACTGATAGAGCTATCCAGTATAAATAAAGTTAGTTTAGTTTAGGAGGCTTCTTGCACGCGTACATAGGAGATGTTTTAGGTTGTTTTTTCTTTTTTAGTGTTCCTGTTATGGCCAGGTCAATCGTGCTTGAATATTTGCTCACAAAAGATTGTTGCATGTAACTGTAAGTAACTATGTCATAAAGTTTTGGTAAAGATATTGTATCTCAAAATAATCGTGACTAAATTGACTAAAACTAACCCAAGTTTATTTATACTGGATAGCTTTATCAGTTCTAAACCGTTCTTCCTAGAGGTCCAGTAAGAATCATCTCTTATTGATCTAGTGTTACTACAGGAGGAAATTTAAACTAAACTAACTTTATTTAAACTGGATAGCTTTATCAGTTCTAAACCGTTTTTCCTAGAGGTCCAGTAAGAGTCATCTCTTATTGAGCAAGTGTTACTAGATGAGGAAACCTTTTTATGTTTGGTGGAGTCAAGTTGGAAACACTCGCGTTTGACTGAAGAGAAGTAGTTGTAATCAGACAGCAATAGTAAAACTTCGGTCCTGTGGTCAGAGGTAACCGAGTTACGTAATGTAATCAGATGACTTTGAATTCTTAATCAGCTCTAGACATCGCGATGTGTATAATGTTGAATTGAGTTTATATATACTTACATTGGGTTGCTGGTGTCCCAGAAAAGTGTTGGTAAATATGCACCATAATTAAAAGGTAGCAAGATGAATACAATAGCAATGACCACTCGATGCATGATTTTGTTTCAGACGAGAGTTACACTACAGCAAGAAAATTAACATTAATTTAGTTACTCAGTTTGACTAGCACCTGCTCAACGATAGTGACACTCACATGATGTAGAAGCACTTGTTGAAGCAAAATTACCAATCCGAAATTCGTCGTTTTCGATTCATGCATGTGACTATGTTTGAGTTCATGTATAATATGTCAAAAGTCTTTAAATATCAAATTAAAAATTGGAGGAAGAAGGAACACCTGTCAATTTATTTCTCAGAAAATGAAAGTTCGAACCTTCACACAGCGCAGGAAATAGGATAATAAGTGTATAAAAATTTTTTTATAAAATTTCACATTCAAGATTCCTTCAAAATCCATCGCCAATTATGTTATATCGAATGCAGTAGATGACGAAACTCTTGATATTTACAATTGATAATTAACTGAACAGTCAGTATGTCTCTAAATATGTGAAAATGAAATATTGGACTCTTCTTTTCGCTTCGTTGATGCAGGAAGACAATAACAAGCTTCCGTGCTGTGTCTTTTAATAACTCGTAAAGTTTGTCTGCTTCCTGGCATCTCCCAAATGTGGCGATCCAGTGTAGGTAATATTCTACAATAAGCTGCCGTGGTTTGTGTCTGAACTACCTGAAAAAGATACTATCAACATTCGATCTTGTTGTCTCTAATAGTTCCATCTGGCCGTTCGTTCTGAAGATGTTTTCGGTCGCCAATTTAACGGTTTTGTTATCGATCCTCTCAATATGATTATTTGCACATAACCTAGCTACTATTAACTACCGTTGGTGCTGTCAAGTATTGAAGTGACAGTATGTCTCGAAATTGCAATTGTATACTTTACGTTTGGTTCATTCATTTTCTTCCGAAGTTGACCACACATTGTGAAGTATATATTGCTAAACTGACACTGTCATTGAATTGTCTAGCTCCATAGATATAATATATAATTATCTAATCTAGTAATATAATTACACACAGTATAGTAATAGTTGCCAATTAGCAAAGACAACGTAACTTTAACGCAAGAGGGAAAATGTATACCTTGACAATTGACAGCTTATGAATTTCCAAACCTGCTCCTTGTATCTATTGTGACGACTTTATGCTTTGGTGATCAGCTTACTGTGTATACTGAAAAGCTTCATATGATGATCCGAGAACTCAGTTGATCCAAATGAACAAGCCAGATGCATGTCGTGCAAAATCTTCGTCACCAAACGTACGTGCCGGTTGTAGAAGTACTTGTATTTATGAAAATTTCCGTTGTATATATAGTATATACGCTAAGTTTAAATATCTTCTACGTTAACATGCAAATCATATTTATCTCAGAGGCAAATATAAGACCAACCCATCTCATTTACATACTCAAAGTACAGCTAAAATGCGACAAATAATATTTGCAAATGATGGCCTTTTCCGTTGATTCTATGGTAGCTTTTTCTACGTTTCGTTTTGCATATAACGTTTACGATACTATTATTTCTGTGTTGGTGTAGTGTACTCAGGTGAATATGATATTTGTGATGTTACTCTGAGTGTATATCCACATCGGGCAGGCTTGAAAAATATGCCTGGCCACGGTGGGAATCGAACCTACGACCTTTGGAATACTAGCCCAATGCTCTGCCAACTGAGCTACGCGGTCTGGTCGGTTCGAGTAAGTGATATTTCGGAACACAATCTAGTTCCTTCGATACCAATGTTATCTTGTAATATGATTATTTCTGTGTTGGTGCTGTGTACTCAGGTGAATATAATATTTGTGATGTTACTCTGAGTGTATATCCACACCGGGCAGGCTTGAAAAATATGCCTGGCCACGGTGGGAATTGAACCTACGACGTTTGGAATACAAGCCCAATGCTCTGCCAAGTGAGCTACGTGGTCAGGTCAGTTCGAGTAAGTCAGGTCGGTTCGAGTAAGGTTTACGATACTATTTCATTCATTTTTTATTCACAAAAGGTGTATGCATAATAGTATACTTATGAGTAGTCCAAGAAAATACTGGCTCGTCCACTAGATTTGAGGAGTCTTTGTGTTATAAATTTTTATAATTTAACTATTGACATTTAACTAACCTAGGGTGACCTTACTAATTCTATTTTTTCTATAAATCCCCTAAATTTCTAAGCCTATAGAAAAACTTATATAATTATAGGATAATATAGTTTGTTTTAAAAGGAAGGCATTTGCATATAATCACTTGACGTCAAAAGACACCCTGACAACACCAAGCATGTTAATATTGGCCATTCAATTCCCTTTTAAGGCTTTTTACATCAGATATAATTCCACGTATATTCTCGAGATATGTTTATTATATGGACAAAGATTCTTTGTGCTTGTCTTTTGAATGGTTAGACACGGTGTAATGGCCTCACAGAAGCTAGGAGAAACCTCGGGAGAAATTTAGTGAGTTCTGTACAACATCAGATCACTTTAAGGTAGCCCACATTCAAGAACATGTACTACCTCTGTATGATCTAACCATGCTTAACTCAGCAGTGAGTTCTGTATAACATCAGATTACTTTAAGGTAGCTCACATTCAAGAACATGTACTACATTTGTATGATCTAACCATGCTTAACTCAGCAGTGAGTTCTGTACAACATCAGATCACTTTAAGGTAGCTCACATTCAAGAACATGTACTATACGTGGAAATAAATACTGTAACCTTGAAAAGCTTGGAATATCCTCAATTCTATACCAGATATGCAAGAATATGCAAATGTTGTTTTATTGTTACACCTACGTTTTCTTAGAACCAGGATGAGCTGATATTTTTACACCATTGTATTTAAATCACATGCATTGCAGTACCAGCGGGGGCAATATTATTTTGCGCTAAAACGGGGAATAATTTTTGAAAATTGGAGGAAATAATTTATAACATTAAATTACAATGTCTATAGTTTTAATCGACACTAGTCTTCCATGCACGTCAAATGTGGGCAAATTAAACAATTTAAATTTTTGGATCAAATTAAAAGTGTTTTTCGTCAGAGCCAGGAACGTGACAATGGCTTCATTGACATAGCATATGTATTATCTAATTTGTTACCAGGAAAACCTTAGGTTAGGGATGGGTTAAGAATTAGTTTTAAGTTTAGATTAAGGGTCTTATAGGTCAGTAAAGCCGGTTTTCCACTAGGCAGATACGTTACGTAAAAAATGTCGGTTTTGAACGCAAAAACGCAACATTGAAAAAAAGAAGAATGTTTTCTCCAAATAGCATATTTCGGGATTTGATATGAGGGATTCAAGTCCTTCAAAAGTTGTCAAGTGCTGTCTTCTCTATCGTGCACGTTTCGACAGTTTTAAAAGACGTTGAATTATGAGTATGTGACAATTCCTCTCAAGCGTCATGTTTGTTGATCACGTCCACAAAAATACGTTGTCAATACACCCACAGTATATTTTTCTTCAAGTCTTCTGAGATCTGAACTTGTCTGAAACTGTCTTAACGCCCATTTCCACTCCAGAAAAATTTCCACGTACAGAAAATTTTCCGAAAATATCATTGTTAAAAGTCGAAAATTTTCATCTTCAAAATTTTTCCGACGAAAAATTCGTGTCGGCCAAATCACATTTTACAAATTTTTCTTTTCTCGGAAAATTTTTCTGAGTGGAAATATTGTTCCGTATGTAAATCACAAACAGTTCTGTTTAGACAGTGACGTTAACCAGACCACTGCAATGAATTGAGAGGGATACAACTACCACAAAAATACAAGAACTGAATTTCGACGTTTCGAGCGAAAGCGCTTCGTTGAAAAGTTACTTCCCGAGAAAGGACCGTCCCTTCCTCGTTGAGGTTTTCCTTGTATTGTTCAAGTTTATTATTATTATTTAATCATCTTTAAAACTGACGGTAATCTTTGAACCCACGTAGGGAGTTGCTTTTCAAGAGACCGTTTGCAAACTTATTTACACACTTTAACACACCTATTTATTACACGACACTTGACACTTTAACACACCTATTTATACACACCTATACTATTTAACTTTATACTATTTGCACACCTATACTATTTAACTAAAAAAAAACTATACTAAATACTTAACTTATTAAAATTACACACTTTCCAACTATTTACAAGTCATATAATCAAGTTAAGTTAAACTGTCCCGGTGAATAGCTTTAAATCTATGTAGTGGAACATTGCTCAACTTCGCAAACCCAGGCAATCGATTCCATAAGCTTGCAGCTGAATAACTTATACCTCTTTTCATCATATTAGTTCTTGGCATTTCCAGTGAGAAATCGATATTGTTACAACGAAGGTAACAATATCGATTTCTCACTGGAAATGCCAAGAACTAATATGATGAAAAGAGGTATAAGTTATTCAGCCGCAAGCTTATGGAATCGATTGCCTTGTGTTATTTTTTACTTTAAAAACGTTGGCCATACATTGCCGAGGTTCATTGGTGTGCTTGATTTTATACCGATAAATATGGCTTTATGGCACTTCCTTCGCTTTTCTATTAATGTTTGCCAATCAAGCTTTCTTAATATTTCACTAGATCTTACTTCATATGACGTTCCAGTAATTACTCTTGCTGCTCTCTTTTGCATTTTTTGCAGTCTTTGAAGCAAGCAATTTCCACAGTTGTCCAACACCTTGCTACAAGTAGTTCTATCCCTGTCAATCGGAAGTTGTTTTGTATGCAAATCAGTTTTTGCTGCCTTACAGGCGGGACTTGCATACCCGCTTATTTTAATGATCTCATTTGCGTCATTTTCAGGCGCAGGAAGTCATTTCGAGGCTCTCGAGGTGAATGAGGATATACGAATAATCAGGAAGACATTATCGGAAGAACGTCAGTCCACAAGAAAATGTGAGTTTACCGCAGTAGGGAGATAATTCTTTGAAGCATTTGACTTTTTCTCGTGCAACGACCAACACTATACCCTTCAAACTATTATCTAACTCTCATGTAAACTGCCTCTCGCTTGTCAACTCTCATGCAACTCTTGTTCTCGTTTGATCAAGCAATGAAAGTTGAGAAAACTCTAGTTATACTGGATAGCTCTATCAGTTCTAAACGTTTCTTCCTAGAGGTCCAGTAAGGATCATCTCTTTTTGATCCAGTGTTACTACAGGAGGAAATCTATACTAAACTAACTTTATTTATACTGGGTAGCTCTATCAGTTCTAAACTGTTCTTCCTAGAGGTCCAGTAAGGATAATCTCTTATTGATCCAGTGTTACTGCAGGAGGAAACCTAAACTAAACTAACTTTATTTATACTGGATAGCTCTATCACTTCTAAACTGTTCTTCCTAGTGGTCCAGTAAGGATTATCTCTTAACATTGATCTGATGTTACTACACGATGAAACCTAATCTGTTCTCCCTTATTGATTTTTGAAGGCAAGTGTGTGCATAATTTGAAGTCAAACTAGAAGTACTAGGAATTTGAGCTGTCAAAAAGTCAATTGGGAAGCTACGTGATATAAAATATGCCCGCTAGGTACCATTATAGATCTATTGTTGTTCTTTCCTGTTTGAGGAAACTCTCGTCGACAAACCTGGCTTTCCGACAATGAGTTTTCTATACTTTATAAACGTTTCTGCGATAACAATGACATAATTTCTACCTTGGCGCAAAAAAACAATTAAAAAATGTTACTTTCAAAGTGGTTTAGGCACCGCCAAGTGCTTTTATAAAAAGATATTTTTATCTTAAATCGTCGATTGTGTTGAACCAACCTTAACTAAACTTCCTTGAATTTGAAAATTCAAGGCCTTGAATGTCCTTGAATTTGTAAAAAAGTACTTGAAAGTCCTTAAATTTTTCTCGCTTTAGTTTTTGGATATTTTCTGGAATTGTTTGACATTCAAAACTGACATTTTGTTGAATTGATTTTTGCTAACCCCTTTTCTTCAGTATTTATTCAGTATTCTTGAATTTGCTGATACGTGGCTTTGAATGTCCTTGAATTTGACTCTTTCTCACATGTACGAACCATGTTAATACAGTTTTAAACTGTTCTTCCTAGAGGTCCAGTAAACGTCATCTCTTATTGATCTAGTTTTACTACAGGAGGAAACCTAAACTAAACTAACTTTATTTATACTCGATAGCTCTATCAGTTCTAAACTGTTCTTCCCAGGGGTCTACTAAGAATCATCTCTTATTGGTCCAGTGTTACTACAGGAGGAAACCTGAACTAAACTAACTTTATTTATACTGGATAGCTCTATCAGTTCTAAACTGTTCTTCCTAGAGGTCCAGTAAACGTCATCTCTTATTGATCTAGTTTTACTACAGGAGGAAACCTAAACATAAACTAACTTTATTTATACTCGATAGCTCTATCAGTTCTAAACTGTTCTCCCTAGAGTAGAGGTCCAGTAAGAGTCATCTCTTATTGATCCAGTGTTACTACAGGAGGAAACCTAAACATAAACTAACTTTATTTATACTCGATAACTCTATCAGTTCTAAACTGTTCTCCCTAGAGTAGAGGTCCAGTAAGAATCATCTCTTATTGATCCAGTGTTACTACAGGAGGAAACCTGAACTAAACTAACTTTGTTTATACTGGATAGCTCTATCAGTTCTAAACTGTTCTCCCTATATAGAGGTCCAGTAAAAGTCATTCCTTATTTTAACTGACATACGAGGAAGCTATTCCTTATCATTCTTTATTTTAACTCACATATGGGGAAGGTATTTCTTACTATGCAGGAATGTATACTACGTGAGTCTGGCCAGGGTCGAAGAAGCGAAGCTGAATAGACGACTGTGCGATGCACAAACCCCTGCAGAGTACGATACTATAATCACCAGCAAGAACAGATGCATTTCTACCAACAATAATTATGCTAATCCTATGACGGATAGTGGTTCCTGCAATTAAGTATGTTTTAGGAGTGGTTATACAATTTTGGAATTAATTTGTATGGTCTTTGTGTGAGCTCTTTGTTTCAAACTAGCGTTGCATAGCAAAGGTATGATATATGGAGTCAGCTAGAATTAATATTTCATTCGTCAGAAGTACTCCTAGAGCCGTGTTGACATATTAATACACAACTTTTAAACTATTGAAAGTTTTGAACAGACTTGTACTTCTTATTTACAGCCTTCGTTTGTCAAGAAAAAGAAGCCGTTCCAGTGTATAAAAGTCAAGAATATATCCTCAATTTGACCAATTTTAATTGAAATTACTTTTAATTAAACGCTGAGAAAATGGCCCATTCTATAACGTTTTTGATATGTGTATCTTGTTTGTCGATGTTTGTCAAAGGAGATATTCTGCCGACGATCTACTGGGAACCCAGAGCACCAGCGTAAGTTTGTGGTTAATTTATTGTATATGTGTACTAGATAAAACATGAGCAGCTGATCTTTATCTGATATACAAATCGGGCCGAATTTGGAGAGAATTTGTATATCAGATAAGGATTGGATGCGAATGTTTAACGTGCTTAAAAAACGACCCATCTTATGAGTTCATTGGCGAAGTAATTTTAAAAATAAACATTGTCTAAGCCGGTAATTCAAAGCTGAAGTTTATGTAAAATCAGGACAAATGTTTATCCGATTTACAAACATTGATTAAACATTCATTTCTTTTGTATTTTCCTCGTAAATTATTAATGAGATTTTTAAATATATATATGGTTCAAGATATGATTAGCATGATCGAATTAATACAGTTGTGGTGACACATTGGTTAGTGAACATGCCTTTCAATTTGTGACCGAGGTTTCATTCCTGCTATATCCAGTTGTCTGATGGTAATTTCACCACATCAGTCGCATGTACATGTGAGAAGAGTGCTTTATTTTGACTCGACGAGATTTCTTCCGGTACTGCGATTTCTTCCTGTATATTAATAAGAGCAGTTTAGAAATGATAGAGCTATCCAGTATAAATGAAGTTAGTTTAGTTTAGGTTTCCTCCTGTAGTAACACTGGATCAATAAGAGATGATCCTTACTGGAACTCTAGGAAGAACTGTTTAGAACTGATAGACCTATCCAGTATAAATAAAGTTAGTTTAACCGTATTTTTGTAATATTTAGAGTTCATCCTGATTATTGGTCAGACGTTGTTGGCGTCAAACTCTACCAGAGTGTAACGTTTCTGTGTCCAAATACTAAGATCAGTTTTATTCCATTAAAAACGGCGAGCGTTGGAATATATTATAATCTCTATGTGAGAGAAGTCAACCCTAATGATACGAATCTGGACTATAATACAGTTTGTGATCCTAAAAGTGAGTAACCAGTTCCATAACTAATGCTGGTATAATATAGTATAGTATGGTATACGTTGGTCAAATTTAGCAAAATGTCTCCCACTCGTGCGGGCTTGTATTGTCAGCGGACATCTTGCAGAAAGTGGACAGACTACAATAGATGCCATATCATTAGTATTCTTTATATAAAGAATACTAATTAGGATGGACTTGAAAATTAGTTTTATCATGTATAATGAGTTTTATCATGAAAATGAGTTTTATCAGGTATAAAGCTTCTTCACGTGACATATTATGGTTGACATGATTTGCCAATACGTTATAAATTATTAATGAGGGTTTGACGGTATGAAAAAGTATGGTATGGGGTGATATGGTATGTTAAAGTGTGGTGTGTTATGGTATGCTGTAGTTTGGTGTGGTATTGTAGTGTTATGGTATGCTGTAGTATGGTATGATATGGTATGCTTGTGGTATGGTATGAAAAAGTATGGCATGGTGTGCTATGGTATGCTGTAGTATTGTATGGTAAAGTATGATATGGTAGGCATTGCGTGTAACAAACTAATTTTTCTTTTTAGAGTCGCATCACGTGTACTCGTGCAACCAAACGCATGATTTTAAAATCGATTACAGAGGACTGCAAATTAGTGAAGTACAGGCATTTCCCAAGGATCCAACATTCAAAGTTGGCATGGATTACATTTTCTTTTGTAAGTTTCTATGTGGAGAACTGATAGAGTTATCCAGTATAAATAAAGTTATTAAATTATCTTCATTTCATTCTTTCTAGCGACATCCAATGGACTGCACAACTCGTTGAAAACGGCTTCAACAAAATGCACAATGATTTTTAGGATTCACGTCTGCGAGGCTAAACAACATTGTCCAGTACCACTCTGCCCCTCGTTCGGGAGGGAGAAAGGTATGAGAACACTTGTAAATATTAAAACTAAGAAATGATGGTGCTGAATCTCAGAAATGTTGATACTTAGAGGAACAAGGAAGTTAAACTACATCTTTCAATTTTATTTTCCTCCAAACACAAGACTACTACATATAATGAAAAGAATGAACATTATTTTCTCACTCTGATCACTGCGGGTTGAACACCAACTGCTGCACGATAGTGCTTTGTGAAACACATCTTTACATATACATAAAGAGAGTAATAAATAGTAATAGATCTATCTTTTCTGTTTAGTTTGTGTTCGTAAATCAAAACTGAGCGATGCACCATGGGATATACAAGTCACAAATAACGCGTCATCATCGTTGAAGATCTCCTGGAAGCCACCGCTGAACAGAGACAACGCAGTCGCACACTACTCCATCTGTTATCGCACGAACACCTCGCAAGCATGTCGGACTAAAATTGTCGCAGCTCATGCTAATTCCACCGTCTTAGAAAATCTCGACGCTTCGACGCATTACTTCATACGTGTGCGCGCGGTCACATGTAAAGGACCTGGAAACTATTCTGAGGAAATTTCAAATAAAACTCAAGGTAGACGAATATTATGTTTTTCGACCCGTGTTGCGTCATAGATTTTCGTCATCTACAGAACTTTGGAAAAGGTGAATTCCAAGTGGATCCCAGAATTATTCGCCACAACTTACATACACAAAAATCTCACATCTTGTAACAAGTTTGTCAACAAGCCGTCAGCAAGTTGTGTTCGCACTGCTTGTCCCAAGTTATCAACAAGCTTGGAACAAGCTGTTAACAACTCGTGACAATCCTGTTGATATTATCAGACTTGTTACAAGGTTGTTCCAACAAGTCCGATACAGTCATGATATAGCAATATTGTTACAACCTTGTGTCATCAACCTTGTAACATTCTTATTATATCATGACTGTATCAGACTTGTTAGAACAACCTTGTAACAAATCTGATAATGCCATCAAGCTTGTTACAAGTTGTTAACAGCTTGTTCCAAACTTGTCACAACAACTGGGAACAAGCATTGCGAACACAACTTGTCGACAGCTTGTGAACAGATTTGTATCAACGTGTTTGCAGATCTGTAACAACATTTTTACGTAATTATTTTTTTCTATGCAGATCAAGCCATCACTAGTGCACCGCAAAACGTTACATTATCCAATACAACCACCTCATCTGTAACAATCAGTTGGCGAACCCCACGTGTCATTGTGGGCGATGTGATTTACTACAGTTTATGTGTCCGAGAGGAACCGAATAGGAGCCTGGGGAGCGATTGTCAAACAACAATTTTTGAGCCTACACAACTATCAGCGGTCATCCATGGTCTCGATGCTTATACTTCATATGGGATACGTGTTAGAGCGCACAATTTCAAAAGACCTGGGAACTACTCTGAGGAATCAATAATTAAGACCCTGGGTAAGGATTGGCTTCGGCTGGTGGTGTTTACTCCATGTTGACCAAGTATTTATTAGGGAATTTACGACGCGGCCGGCTCAACGACGCGGTCTAAATTTTAGCTCAAGAATGAGCGCTAAGCACTTCGATTACTGTAATAAATATTTGACTCTTTCAAATAACCTTACAAAATGCTATGTTCGGCTAATGCGATGCAATGTTTGCTGTAATTACAACTTTTAGTAACACCTCTTGTGTCGCATTAGGCTTTCGCGTTGCCTGAAAGACGTAATAATGCTTTTTTAACGTTGTGTTGAGAATAACAACGCGGTTGACAATACTCATGGGACCACAAATTATTGATAGTTTTTGTCTTGCATGACAAATTTCTTTGTAAGTTCTTTGTAGGTTTGCATGGCGATAAAACACATAGTACTATTGTTTGTGGAAACACCAAATTTCTTTGTTTTGAAAGCGCGTCGTCGAGCCGGCCGCGTCGTAAATCGTAAACTCCCTAATGTGGTCAGTGCATGTGTATTTCATCTCTGTGACTGAGGTTTGATTTCTGCAATATGCAGTTGTCTCACTATAATTTCACCTCAGTCACTTGTGAGAAGAATGCTTCCAGTTTGATTTTAGAAGAACATATGAGATGATAGAGGTCCAGTAAGGAGAACTGATAGAACTATCCAGTATAAATAAAGTTAGTTTAGTTTAGGTTTCCTCCTGTAGTAACACTGGATCAATAACAGATGATCCTTACTGGACCTCTTGGAAGAACGTTTTAGAACTGATAGAGCTATGCAGTATAAATAAAGTTAGTTTAGTTTAGGTTTCCTCCTGTAGTAACACTGGTTCAATAAGAGATGATTCTTACTGGACCTCTAGGAAGAACAGTTTAGAACTGATAAAGCTATCCAATATGAAATAAAGTTAGTTTAGTTCAGGTTTCCTCCTGTAGTAACACTGGGTCAATAAGAGATGACCCTTACTGGACCTCTAGGAAGAACAGTTTAGAACTGATAGAGCTATCTAGTATAAATGAAGTTAGCTTAGTTTAGGTTTCCTCCTGTAGTAACACTAGATAAATAAGAGATGACTCTTACTCGACCTCTAGGATGAACAATTTAGAACTGTTGGAGCTATCCAGTATAAGTAGAGTTTGTTTAGATTTTTAGGCTAATTTTCTTTTCATATCTGATCATAGAAATACCGACTACAGAATTTCCTCCTAGTACTGTAACATCTACACAAATTCATGCATCTTCAACAATGAAAGGTAAAATATTCATCCAGATATTGAACTTAACACAACTCTTTCCTGTTAGAGAACATTTTGATCGCCAAGATAAATGGCACTTGACTCTAACTGGAGCTCTAGGAAGAACAGTTTAGAAGTGATTGAGCTATCCAGTATAAATAAAGTCAGTTTAGTTTAGGTTTCCTCCTGTAGTAACACTGGATCAATAAGAGATGATCCTTACTGGACCTCTAGGAAGAACAGTTTAGAACTGATAGAACTATCCAATATAAATAAAGTTAGTTTAGTTTAGGTTTCCTCCTGTAGTAACACTGGATCAATAAGAGATGATCCTTACTGGACCTCTAGGAAGAACAGTTTAGAACTGATAGAACTATCCAATATAAATAAAGTTGGTTTGGTTTAGTTTTCCTCCTGTAGTAACACTCGATCAATAAGAGATGATCCTTACTGGACCTCTAGGAAGAACAGTTTAGAACTGATGGAACTATCCAGGATAAATAAAGTTAGTTGAGTTTTTACTAGTCTGTGAACATCACTTGAAAAACATTCCTCTCCATTACCTAGCGACTGCTGAACGGCCAACAGCCCAGGCTCAACAAGGTTGTAATGGGTCCACAGTTGATTCGATGTCATTGTTCATTGGCGTAATAGTTGGGGCAATAGCAGCTTTTGCTGTCTCAGCCCTGGTTTGGATTTTGAAGGCAAAACAACGAAAAGAAATGCGTAAGTTTAAATTATTTATATTGTGGGGTCTTATGCCATAATAAAATGCTGTGGTTTGTGTCAGTACAGTACAGTACAGTACAAGTTTGGTACAGTACAGTACAGTACAGTACAAGTTTGGGCTCCACAGTCAGTACATCTAATCAAGCAATTGGAATCTTTGCAGAGAAGAGCAACAAAGTATATTCTATGCCTACCATGTGATACTACTATTACATACAAAGACCGGCTCTTAAAATTAGATCTTTTACCGATGTCGTATTGGCATGAATATTTGGATGTGTTGTATTTGTACAAGCTGGCATCTGGCATGCTTTCTTTAAAGTTGCATGACTTCTTAAAAGTTAAACAACCATTACGTGTAACGAGAAGAAGTAATCCTTCATCAGGTTTAATGTTTGATATCCCAAAAGTACGTACAGTAACATATCAATCTAGTTATTTTATTCGAACTGCTAGAATTTGGAATGAACTGCCATCATCCATACGATTATTAGAAACTTTATGTCAGTTTAAAAATAGTCTATTGAAATACTACAAAGATTGTCTAAAAACTATTTATGACACTGACAATCCAAGAACTTGGAAAACTGTGTGTCCAAAATGTCATAACTGTTCTGTTTTAGTAAAGCAATCACAGTGTTGCTGATTTTATTTTATTTATATTTTATAATGGGCCACTGTTATTGGGGTTTTTAACCCTGTTGTTGGTTCCTGACACTTTAAAGTATTTATGTGTGGTATTTGTACGTTTGTAATTTAATTTTTCTTTTTGTCATATCGAAATAAAAAAAAAAAAGAAAAAAAGTACAGTACAGTACAGTACAGTACAGTACAGTACAGTACAGTACAGTACAGTACAGTACAGTACAGTACAGTACAGTACAGTACAGTACAGTACAGGACGCGACAGTACATATCTACATCATCACAGCCCCATTGGAAGAATCTGCAGAGGGCAATTATGGTGAGCCGAAAGACTCGAGCTACACACGTAAAAACGCACAAGTTGTAACAAACCTGCAGCAGACTTGTTGCAATGCTGTTCCAACAACTTGTCAACAGGATGTGTTCGCATTGCGCTTGTTCCAGCTTGTTAACACGTTGTCAACAGGTTGTTAACAACTTGCTACAAGTTATTGAGCTCAGCAGACTTGTTACAAGTTGTGAGTGACAACCTTGTAGCAACTTGATAAAATAACAGCATTGTTACAACTTGTTGACAAGCTTGCTACAAGTCTGTTGCGAACACATCTTGTTGAGAAGTTGTGAGATTTTTACGTATGTGGAAGACATAATCTAATGTGCACTCTTCGTGTGAACTGTAACCGAAGGGCGACCCAACCTCGTTCTGACCAGAAACTAATGTGATATTTCTCGCTAGTTCCTGTAACAACATCAAAGAATGTCAACCAAGGATATCGCTCAAGCGTCAGTGGAGTGAACTCGTTGGATAAAAATAAAAACCAGGACTTTGCCATGGATTTGGTTGCATCAAAATAACGAGGTTTGAAACAGAGAATCTTTGTAAAATAACCCGCACGCCTGCTATTTTGGAGAATATTATTTCAGTCAGCTTTACAGGACAGCAGATGTCGACTTCAGAAATGTTGACACTTTTTGAGCACGAAAATGAAACTACATCAGTCTCTCAACATTATTTATTCGCTTCCAAATACAAGACTACTACTTAGAATGAAACGAATGAACATTGTTTTCTCACTCTGGATCGAATTTCAGCCAACATTTATCCATGACAAAACCAAGCACATTTTGGTTGGCCACATGAAGAATTTGAACTAATCCAAGTAATAATTAACCTGTATTTTTAAGTAAATTGTTGTCTTTGCTCAAATGAAGAATTTGAACTTATCCAAGTAATAATTAACCTGTATTTATAAGTAAATTGTTGCTTTTGCTCAAATGAAGAATTTGAACTAATCCAAGTAATAATTAACCTGTATTTATAAGTAAATTGTTGTCTTTGCTCAAATGAAGAATTTGAACTTATCCAAGTAATAATTAACCTGTATTTATAAGTAAATTGTTGTCTTTGCTCAAATGAAGAATTTGAACTAATTCAAGTAATAATTAACCTGTATTTATAAGTAAATTGTTGCCTCTGCTCAATTGAAGAATTTGAACTAATCCAAGTAATAATTAACCTGTATTTATAAGTAAATTGTTGCCTTTGCTAAAATGAAGAATTTGAACTAGTCCAAGTAATATTTAACCTGTATTTATAAGTAATATTTTTAGAAGCATTTTGTGTTAAAATTTTGTATTATTTGTATATATACTGTGTATATGTATAGGAAGGAGTTAAAAAATATACAAAGAAACCCAATTTATTCTTCAATTTCTACTTTGCAAATTTTATACAAATCTCGTTCTGGTAACAAATTTACAAATATTACATTAACAAAGACGTACATTTTATGTTACATTCATGGATATGATTAAATAATTCCATTTTTGAGTGAATTAAATTAATATATTTATTCTATATGTCTTTACATATTAGTATGGGCGTGGTTAGATTGATTGCCATAGGTGCTTGTGAGATGTAATTGTATCTAATGAAAAACTATGGTTATGAAAAACTAACGATAATATAAGTCAAACCAACCTAAGTCTAGTGACTGGATGATAAGTCTAATAATATCACAGCTACCTCGAAATCCTTTGTTTCACGAGGGACGATTAATGACTAATTTACCTCATTGCTAAAACATGAGGGACGATTAGAAACTAATCATCCCACGGGACGAATAGTTACTAATCGTTCCTCATCTTTATGCCTAACCTCTTATATTGATGTTCAATTAACTCACAAAAGATAACAATTCATATCATTTATTCACAATATGTTAATGTTTTCAGTCTGAACATTTGCTCCTTGCAAAAGACCTCCGATATGTGACTGGCTTTAATTGTCAATATACGAATTTACTAATAAATTATCTTCATCGCTTAAAGTTATTGATTCATTTGTCAGAAACCGTTTTACTGTCTCGGTAGCTATGATATTACAAAGTGATAGCATAGCATTACGGTCGATTAGTGATGAAATGTCCCTCAAACCTCGAGAGGTTGAGTATTAGTAAAATAGGTTTACTAAACCTCTCTCGGCTTTCGGGTACATTTAATCACTATTCGACCTGAATGCCATACTATTATTTATTTGTATTTTGCATTTATACTGCCCAAAACTGTAATTCTATGATACCTATTTTATTAACTACGTTTTTATTTACAACTGTGAAACCAGTTAAAAAATTGTTTTCTTTTTCAACACCGTTTTAATTGTGAATTATTTCCCTTTCATTGTCTGTGAGTATATTATGTGTTTTCTACGAGATTTATTTTGCGAGGGAAGGTGGTCTTTTGTGTCTATAGAAAATTGCAAAATACAATGAAAATTAGTAGTTGTAGTGGAAACACAATAGAAGTAGAAAAGAATCATTGATAATTAATAGAATAAAATGCAAGAATACAATAGAACACAATGGAACACAATAGAATACAAATACAACAATATATAAGATACAAAGTAATTAAATGCAATTATTTTTAAGTAATTAAATACGATTTAGTTTACCTGATTGAAAGGACAATTTCTGTTAAGCAGGACTGTCAACTCGTTCCAAAGTCTCTCTTTTAAAACCTATGTTGTTGATTCCCTGGTCTATAAACAAAATATTTGTACTAATTATTGAAATGTCTTGGTATTAAAACGAAGCAAATGATCAGAGTGAAAATAAGTTTTTCCTATCCAATCGTATAGGCGACTATGACTTACTATTATTGTTATTGGGCAAAGCCAAAGGAGTTTTCTTTGGTAGTGGTTCTGCTGATCCTGCATTGCTGACAGGAGTGCTTTGACGTTGATCTTCAACCTTGTATGAAACACCATTTGCTGAAATATAATTAGAAACAAAATATGTAAGATTCCTTCACCCTAAATGAGCTAATTAAAATTAAGCTAAACTATTGTAATCCTCCATAAGCTTCCAGTGGCTTAATAGAGATTACAGTAACTTTATTCATACTCGATATTTCTACAATTCTAAACTGTTCTCCTTAGAGTTTCAGTAAGGATCATCTCGTATTGATACAGTGTTACTACAGGAGGAACCTAAACTAACTTTATGTATTGATACTGGATAGCTCTATCAGTTCTAAACTGTTCTCCCTAGAGGTCCAGTAAGGATCATCTCTTATTGATCCAGTGTTACTGCAGGAAGAAACCTAAACTAAACTAATTTTATTTATACTGGATAGCTCTATCAGTTCTAAACTGTTCTTCCTAGAGGTCCAGTAAGAATCATCTCTTATTGATCCAGTGTTACTGCAGGAAGAAACCTAAACTAAACTAATTTTATTGATACTGGATAGCTCTATCAGTTCTAAACTGTTCTTCCTAGAGGTCCAGTAAGAATCATCTCTTATTGATCCAGTGTTACTGCAGAAGGAAATCTAACCTAAACTAACTTTATTTATACTGGATAGCCCTATCAGTTCTAAACTGTTCTTCCTAGAGGTCCAGTAAGAATCATCTCTTATTGATCCAGTGTTACTGCAGAAGGAAATCTAAACTAAACTAACTTTATTTATACTGGATAGCCCTATCAGTTCTAAACTGTTCTTCCTAGAGGTCCAGTAAGAATCATCTCTTATTGATCCAGTGTTACTGCAGAAGGAAATCTAAACTAAACTAACTTTATTTATACTAGATAGCCCTATCAGTTCTAAACTGTTCTTCCTAGAGGTCCAGTAAGAGTAATCTCTTATACAGGAGGAAACCTAAACTAGTGAGAACTGTAGCACTAACTCTTACACTATAATCTTACAGTAATTACTTTTTCTGTTCTTCTTTTTGTGTGATCGACAGAATAAACAGTAAATCAAAGCAGCGAAAAACATCAGGATCAACAACGTCGCAAATCCAGCAAGGAAACCATTTCTGAAGTTATCCCAAGTCTTGGTCCTTTCTGCTGATTGGTTCGCCGAATTGGGGCCTTTTGTGGTGGTGTTTCCAGTGTTTGTTGATGTTGATGTTGATGGTGTTGCTGTTGTTGATGGTGTTGTTGTTGTTGTTGTTGTTGTTGTTGGTGTTGTTGGTGTTGTTGTTGATGATAGTGTTGATGGTGGTATTGATGTGCATGGCGCTGGTGTGCTTCCTTCTTTTTTACATGTTGTGTTGACGTCATTACATTCTGGCACTGCAACAAAGTTCAATTTAAAGTTAAGAACTAATACAACGGTTAAAGCTGTTAGTTCAATAACTTGCTAGTGGCAAGTATTTTACTCCAAGACTTAATCTCTCTGAGCTTTTAAAAGTAGAAATAACGTGATGGAAATTAAAGACATTTCGCTATATGGGTGACATTTTCCTCGCTGTTTGGTTCCAGCCATACTGCAGTTTAATTGTGGTTACATCTTAATTAACGATCAATTTTTTTTCCTTTTAAAAGTGTGAACATCTCTGAGGTCGACGACCATCTGCTGCCCTGCAACGCTGACTTAAACCCACCACATAAGAAAGTAAACTTACGAAGTTCATCTAAATTCTTTCCATAAGTGAAGTCATATTTTTTGGCAACATTCCAGGTGGCTTTCGTCACCAAGGCCATGGCGCAACGCTTATCAGTACTTGCGAGACTGGTCTTTCTTCCATCGTCGTGATTATCTGTTGAAGAGTTATAAACTATTATTAGAATATGGTACAACAATTTGATCATAATACTTAGCAATAAAGGGCGCTTCACAGTATCAAATGTTCTGTGATAACAGTAGTAAATTTGCATAAGTCAACTCTACGTTTTGAAGGTTTGTAAGCGAACTGAGTCATTGTTAGCACGGAGTGGTTTCCTCAAACATTTCTTACAAATCCTTCAGAACTTAGAATTTAACTATGCAAAATTGCTACTGTGATCACAGAAACTTTGATAGTGTAAACCACGCCTTAAGAAGCTGTCTTATAAATTTTCAGAACAGCCATAATGCGCTTGGGCCATTTGTAAAATCAGACTTAATTTAAGACTAATAAGATTCGGGCTTCTATGACACCATGAGATATGTTCTAGAACCGTAACCATGCCAAAAATGTAACTAAACTGAAGAATGCAATACTTACTAAAATACACCACAATGTCGTCTGAATAAAAACCAGCGTCTCCCGCAAATCTTATCATCTGTCCTTCTGGCGCACCCATTTTACATGTATATATTTTTGCTATATAATTGAGAATAAGAATTTGCTTTAAAGTTATATATATATATATATATATATATATATATATATATATATATATATATATATATATATATATATATATATATATATATATATATATATATATATTTGGTTCGTACTTCAACGATTGTTGATGACTTGATAGGTCTGATGAAACAGAGATTTGGAACTGACATTTTACAAAATATCTTAACTGATAGCTGACAAAAGATGAAACAGTAATTTGAAACTGACATCTTACAAAATATGCGATGAAACGGTAACTTAGAATTGATAAAAACGACGGAACAGTAATTTAGAACTGATATCATATCGATAAATGTTTTACTGATTGACTTGGATTTTAGCTGCCAAATAAGATCGGGAAGTACTCTGTGTTAGGGGGTAAGGGCGCATCGATTGCCTCTTGCTAGAACTGCCATTACCTGTGTCATTATGTGTAGGGTCACAGAACTCTCCACTAATCATTTGCTTCTTCAATTCATTCATGCCTTTGGCATCAATCCCTCCTTTCCATTTTCTCTGGAAAATATTCAGGTTCATGTGATCTACAGGTCTTGAGCGCTTGGCCAATAACAGCGTATGGATTCTTAGTGTCGGACACACAAGTTCGAATCGATCGTAGATTTCGATCAGTGCTATTGGGTGGAACCAATTACACTTACAAGACAACCTAAAAAATTAATTAGCAATTAATAAGCAGCCAATCTTTATCTGATATAAAAACTTGAGCCGAAATTAACGTACTTAAAAACGACCCATCTTATGAGTTCATTGGCGAAACCGAGAAAATCAAAGCTGAAGTTTATATAAATCAGGACAAATCTTTGTCCGATTTGCAAACATTGATTAAACATTCGTTTCTTTTGAATATCCTGTATGAATTATTAATGAGTATTTTAATGTTAATCATCTTCCATACGAATTACGGTCAATGTCATAATTATTAATTAGTATTGTTATCTTCCTAATTGGGATTCTTCTTTACGACCAGCACATGTGGTGTGAAAAAAAAGTCGCCAGATTTGGATTGGATTAGGGTTAGACTAAGATTAGATTAGGGTTAGCGGTTAGGGGGGGGGTTAGGTGTTAGAGGTTAGGGTGGGTTGGGGTGGGGGTTATGTTTAAAATTAAGGCAATGTCTTAATTTGAACGCTTTTTACAATTAAGACAGCCTTAATTTTCGGAAGAGATCGAGCTGCTTATATACACTAGATAGCGCATCTCTTTAAGTAAAATTGAAGCCAAGAATATTCCAGCGGTTACCCTCATTTGAATAGATGGCGGCCATGTTGGAGTTTCCCACTCGCTAATAAACGCTTAAAAACAACAATAACTTTCATCATTTGAACAGTTTGAAAATGTATTTGGTTCCCTGTTTAAGAAATAGAAAACATACGAGTCTTCTCATTTCATGGGAATATCCTGAGTCTGCAATCACGGCTTCAATTTTTGAATTGCAAAATAATTAGATGCACTATCTAGTGTATATAAGATATCTATGACTCAAGGTCTTAAAATAATTGAGGAGTAAGAGCTACCTTTACATTGACATCAGTAAATGGTTAGACTTTCACGTCTCGGATAAGGACGTTAAATCGTAGGTACCTCGGATCCTCTATCAATTGGGCAATATTATATATTCATTTCATGAATTATTAATGATCGTGAATGTTTATAAGTTTGTAAGTAATCTTCGCAATTTTCCCCTTCGATTATCAACTATCAGAATGGCGTGATTTGAAATAGCTAAAACATTTATTTTAGTGTAAAGTACTTGGCAGCACTCGGAAAACATTAAATAAATGTTTGCAGAAAAAGTTGTTTCAACTCCGCCTTAATTTCCTGTCTTTTACGTAATGTTTAAACAAAGGTTTTTTAAAGTTTGCGTCGAGGTTTGCGTGAGGTAATAATTTTTAAAGTCAGATCACTTTAATTAAGATAGCCCACATTCAAAAACATGTACTACCTCTGTATGATCTAACCATGCTTAACTCAGCAGTGAGTTCTGTACAACATCAGATCACTTTAAGGTAGCCCACATTCAAGAACATGTACTACCTCTGTATGATCCAACCATGCTTAACTCAGCAGTGAGTTCTGTACAACATCAGATCACTTTAAGGTAGCCCACATTCAAGAACATGTACTACCTCTGTATGATCCAACCATGCTTAACTCAGCAGTGAGTTCTGTACAACATCAGATCACTTTAAGGTAGCCCACATTCAAGAACATGTACTACCTCTGTATGATCTAACCATGCTCAACTCAGCAGTGAGTTCTGTACAACATCAGATCACTTTAAGGTAGCTCACATTCAAGAACATGCACTACCTCTGTATGATCTAACCATGCTTAACTCAGCAGTGAGTTCTGTACAACATCAGATCACTCAAGGGTAAAACTAACGATTTATAAACATCAGTGACGATGTATCATTATTAAATAATTTGACGATAACGTCCGCTCGTTAAACTTAAAAATAACCCAGGAACCAGAAAAAATTCGCTCGGTGCGCAATTAACGACACTTAATGTTTCTGTCACTTGTGGAATATTAAAGGCGAAAGAGTCTCTTTGAACTTTCTCTCATGTCTTTTTCTATATTTTTGTTATTATTTTCCGGAGTTGATAAAAGAATTCTGTTGTGACCTTATATAATGCAGTATTGCACGTCATCAATTCAGATTTCGCGTGCAAAAGACAATATTGCGAATGAATCATCATATAAACTCTTGCAAGCTTTAATCTTGATAATTTCCAGATCTGTCGATCCTTGAGTTCTATTATATTGTTCAACAACTGTTCCCAAAACGTGCACTCGTTCATGCTAGATCTCTTCAATCGTTACGTCTCAATATTTTTTCAACTCCTAGCCCTAGGATATTAGGCGCGACTTGAACTCTTAAATTTTATTGCTTTGTGAGTGGCTTCTTGACGAGATATAGTAGGTCGATCTTCTTGACCAAACTTAAGATGGGTTTGGCTGGCGTCTAAATGACTTATATTACCATAAACCACTTTAGGACTTAAATTGATGACAGTTGCTCTAATATATCTTGACCTTGACATGGGAACCTGCCATAACTTGGCGTGGTTTTTGCTCAAAACATTAGTGTTGTCAAATTTTTAGGTAGTTCAGGCACAAACTACGACAGCTTATTATAGAATACTACCTACACTGAACCACCGCGTTTGAGATATCTTTTTCAGGTAGTTCAGACACAAACCACGACAGGTTATTGTAGAATACTACCTACACTGAACCACCACATCTAAGATATATTTTTCAGGTAGTTCACATACAAACCATGACAGCTTATTGTAGTACACTACCTACACTGGACCACCACGTTTCAACACAAACAGAGATATCTTTTTCAGATAGTTCAGACTTTAGACACAAATTGGTTTCGTACGCTCTCGCACCTATTTTTTCACCATACAAAAAATTTCCTTCTTTGAGAAATAATTTCCTTCAAGTGGCAACACGAAGCTGAACATGGCGGATTTTTCAAATGAAAAATTGATTCTGAATTTATTTTTTGTTTATTTTGTCAAAATTCATCTTCGTTCGCGTAGAAAAGTACAGAAACTAAAAGAAAAGAACCCGAGAGGTAAACGCTGTTCTTTTTGTGTGTTTTGTATGTGTATTTGTAGCTTTAAAATCGGTTGGAAAGACTATTTTAAAAGCCGGTTTACACGTGGTTTTAAAGGCCAATTTGAACGTGTTCGTTTTGTTTTTTGTAATTCTTTGCTCACATATAAAAGCCCAGTATATTTGCAAGGTAGTTTGAAAGGTGTTAAGAGTTGAATTGAATAGAATATAACTTGATAAACGTTCATAAATTCGGCCAAAAATCTAATGTATCTTGCGTGAAAGTAGCCGAAAAAAGTGTAAATGTCAAATATTAGTATAAGGGTTAATTTTGTGAGAGATTTAGCAAATTTGGGGGAAAGTTCTGCTGTATATAATTATGGCAAAATATTATATTTCAATGTTTTTGTTTATTTAGAACATATTGCTTCATTTAATGGTCAATTAAATGATATTGGACGCGCTAGACACTTGCCCTCCCCCCCTTTCCTCTCGAGGTACAACAAATTTTACGCAGCTTCAATACCCAAATTGAGAGAGACATTGATTTTCTAACAAATTCCTCAAATTTTGAGGAAATGCTTTTCAAACTCGAAATTTCAATTTCAAGATTTGAATGGCCTGAAAATGTAAAGTCTGATTCAATTCTAATTTGTCAAGGGGGGGGGGGGGGTAACTTATGATAATATTGCCCCCCCCCCTGCCCTGGGCATGTTTTTAAACATATTGACATAATTTTGACAGTTTTGCAATATGTGTTCTTTGTAGTAGGTTCGGTTTAAACTTTAAATGTTTTTCACAACAGTTCATTAAGAATATTGGAAAAGGTCAATATTACTAATGAAATCTGTTGATGCCTTATATGGGTTAATGGGTAGTTCTCTAAGAAATATTAATCTAATGTATGGTCTGTGAAGTGAAGATGTGTGAATATTCAAGACATATTTTTATAATCCATTGCTCTTAATTTTGTTTGTTACGAGGTAGCCATGGTGTCTCAGAGTTCTGTACAATATTAAAGTAACCTTGCATCTATAAGACACTTCTGTTCAAGCACAGTAAATTATAATATTCAACACTTGCAGTAATTGCTTTTGTACAGTATTCAACTCAACAATGCCTGGTTGACACTGTCAAAGTTTCTATGATCACAGTAGGAATTTTGCATCATGGAATTCACAAATCTAGTGCATTAAGCAAGTTATTTTACCATTTTAGACATTTCCTTTGCATATTGCCAGACACTTGACAAAATATTGAAAATGGGAAATGAGAATTAGGTTTCTACTGCCTTGTTAATTGTCTAATACATACATTCCACCAGATATCACTCTTAATTAAGCAAGAGTTTGTGCCAATATGGTGTTATATACGTAAACCAAATGTTTTTTAAGCAAATTTTCAACAGCAAAACAAAATCCTTCAAAGGGGAAGTGACCCATAACATTTGAAGTGTAAGAAAATCAAGATTTTTCCTCATTTGTGCATGAAATATTCAGCTACTTATGGCTGTGTACTTGTCTTGGGCAATTGCTTTGCACTACATCAATATTTACCCAAGAATAAGTTTACCTAAATCGTTTCACTGTTAACATTGCTACAACGTTGTTGACAAATTAAGGTATTAATAACCTCAGAGTTTGTCAAAAGCAAGCTTTCGTATTTTGATTTCTGTGGATAATAAAGTTTAACATGCCTATAATTCACATATAGATTCAATGTGATCAAACCTTTTATGCTGTCGTGTGGTTTAAGCTTCACGTTTTCGGGCAAACGGCAGGTTCGAAGTTTCTTGGCAAAATTTTCGTTGAACGTTTTCGTTTCATATTTTCGAAACAATAATTATGTATTTCAGTTTTAAAACAGCAAATGGACCATTTGCATTATAGACTAAATTTTGATCTAGACAAAAATTTCATCACAGCTTGAAAGAGCATCACAAAATTAGTAATATTCCAAAGTTTCGTTGCGAAATGTTGTAAAATGCGGATAATATAGCCTTGCGAAATTTGCAATTTTCAGTCATTTTGCATTACAAACGGAAATTGATGCCCCAACACCCGATTGGGCTGTCAATTTCGCGTGCGCAATACAAAATGACTGAAAAACGGTAAACTTCGCATGGCTATATTATCCGCATTTTACAACATTTCAATGGAATATTACTAATTTTGTGATGCTCTTTCAAGCTGTGATAAAATTAGTAATATT